>ML816201.1:17501-48248 GCA_009831015.1 Picea engelmannii | reverse complement strand
CCTTCTAGAAGCGGAAGCTTCTATTAGGTCTTCTTACATCCACCTTATTCTATTTTATTGAAAGGTCTTATTAATATTGACCTTTATTACATCCGAATACATTGATCTACCTATGTGCGGGTTAGGACCTTAACATGTCTGGCCCCTTAAAAACAACCTTGTCCTCAAGGCTTGAGATGTGGAAACTGCTGCAGAATGGTAGCTGGTTCCCAAGTGGCATCTGCTGGAGTCATATCTTTCCACTGTACGAACACTTCCTTGATGGTTCTCTGACGCAGGCGATGCTCCCTCTGGTCCAAAACTGCTTCTGGTTATATCCAAATGGATCCTTATTCAACTAACTCTGGAGGGTTGGTTTGAAGTTGGCACCTGGTTCCAATCACCTTCTTCAAGCAGGAAACATGAAAAACAGGATGTAGCTTCGACTGAATGGGCAGAGCTAACTGATATGCGACTTTTCCCACATGCTTTAGAACTGTGTACGGGCCATAAAATTTGGGTGCTAGCTTCTGACACTTCTCAGCCTTGAGGGAAGTTTGCTTATATGGTTGCAGCCGCAGAAACACCTGATCCCCTTCTATAAATTGACGTTCCGAGTGACCTTGATCTGCTTGCTGCTTCATTCTGTTCTGAGCCATGACCAAGTTCTCTTTAAGGGTATGAAGGATATCCTCTCGGACTGTAAGTGTTTGGTCAACCGCCTGGACCTTCGAGGTGCCCGGTAAGTATGAGAGAACTGACGGTGGCTTCTGTCCATACACTGCTTCAAAAGGAGTCATGCGAGTGGCTGTATGGTATGTAGTGTTGTACCACCATTCGACGAGGGGTAACCATTGAGCNAGCTTTAGTCCATTAGTTGTAATTATACCTCCTAGTATCTTATATATACCAAGGAGACATTTTCTTTTGGAATCATCTTGTAATTGGACATTTATATGGGCATAAGGAGGTTGCCCCCTCGAAGAGGCTTATTATTTGAATTTCTCTCTTTTTCAAGGTGTTGAGTACTTATTCTGAGGTTTTCCTATGCTATATTGATATTTGGTTCTTAACAATCTCCGTCTCAGAGAGGAACAACACACCCATCTCATGGGCACACCCAACTCATGGGCACACCCAACTCATGGGCACACCCAACTCATGGGATCTCTCATAGGCCGATTCACTCAGTCTATGTCTTGGAGGATGTCTCATGTAACTGTAATCATCAACACTCCCTCTCATCTAGGGAGGCATTCTCCACTAGGCCAAGTCTCTCATGGAAGTACTCAAACTTCGTCTTGGCTGTAATCATCAACACACCCTCTTAGCTAGGGAGGTATTCTCTACCAGGCCAAGTCTCTCACGGAAGTACTCAAACTTCGTCTTAGCAAGCGTTTTGGTGAATATATATGCAATATGCTCATGTATAGGAAGGTACTGAACGTGTACCACTTTCCTCTGCACCATGTCTTTGATGAAATGATATTTTATCTCAATGCGTTTCGAACTATCGTGAAACACAAGGTTCTTAGAGAGATTCACATAGATCTGGTTATCATAATGAATAATGGTAGGATCCATCTCATGATCAAATAAATATGTCAGGATCTTGTGAAGCCACATTGCTTCATAGACTTCCACACTCAATGCTATATACTCTACTTCTATAGTACTCAAGGCCGCAGAGATCTATTTCCTGTTGCACCAAGAAACCATGGCAGACCCCAAGGTAAAATAATGATCGGATGTGCTCTTCCGGTCCACTGCGCTCCCTGCCCAATATGCATAATTATGTCTCTACAAACTTAAGTATACACAAGAGGCATATCTCAGGCCATATCCAATAGTGCTTCGTAGATATCTCAATACATGCTTCGCTGTTATCTAATGAGTCTATCTCGGCTGACTCATGAAATGAATAAGTACATTCACTGCATAACATATATCAGATCTGGTGTTAACCAGATACATCATTGATCTAATCAGTTGTTAGTATAAATGTGGATCGATCTCGTTTGAATCAACATCATTTATTTTCTTCAAATCCATCACCATCAATGTAGGCATGGATTTTCACTCTGTCATGCTGAACTTCTTCAATATCTCCACTGTATAGTTCCCTTGACTCAGGAAAATATCATTAGTTCTCTGCCATACTTATAGTCCCAAGAAGTAGTGCATCATACCCAAATCCTTCATCTCAAAAACAAAAGACAATTCTCACTTGCATTGAACAATAAGTCTTTCTGAACCGGTAAGGAATAAATCATCCACATACAGGACCAATATCAGGCACTCGTCACCAAAAATATGATAATATAGGTTTAAATCAACAACACTCTTGCTGAACTCCAAGCTAATCAAGAATCCATCCATCTTCTCATACCAAGCACGAGGTGATTGCTTTAGTCCATACAGGTATTTCTTCAACCTGTACACATGATTTCTCATTGTATGTGACAAATCCCTCTGGCTGCTTGATGTAAACTTCTTCCTCAATCTCACCATTGATAAAGGTTTCCTTTACATCCATCTGATGTAGTTTCCAACTCATGGATGATAGTGTGGATGGAAGTGTATCATGCTACTAGATCAAATGTCTCATCATAGTCAACTCCCTCTACTTGTGAGAATCCTCTGGCTACAAATCTTGCTTTGTATTTCTCGACACTTCCATCAACTACATGCTTGATCATATAGATCCACTTGGAAGTCACTACAAAATTATTTTTTGGTCTCAGAACAATATCCCATACACCATTCTTCAAAATGGACTGATGCTCTTCTATCATGGCATATTTCCATACCTGCTGACTTGCTGTTTCTCCATGAAAAGAAGGCTCTATATCAACAATGTGGCTTATGACTGAAGAATAGCTCGAAAATTGTTTTGGTCTCTTTCTCTCTCAGAATGTGCCTTGAGGAGACGCATGTCCCTATGCCTCTTTCAGAGTTTTTCAAGCCCATGTAGGCCTTTTTTGGCCTACTTCAATGTCTCTGGTAATATCAACTAGAGAAACTGGATCAACTATATCAATGGCTATCTCCCTCTGGACTGCTGAAGAGGAAGAAAATACTGTCTCACTGTTAATATCCATATGAGATTCTCTAGATCTTTGAAAGGATATATCTTCTTCAAAGATACCATCTCTTCTTACCTCAATTTGTCTTTGACCAAGGATGTATATCTGATATGATTTCGAAGATTCACTGTATCCCAAAAATGTACCCTTTCTCCCTAAAGGGTCTAGCTTGGATCTCTTCTCTTTAGGAACATGAAAATATACTGGGCACCCAAATATCCTCAAGTGTCCAATACCAGGCTTCACTCCAGTCAAGGATTCTTTGGGAGTTATGTTCTTCAAAATATGGTGAGGACTCCTGTTCTGAACATATACTGCTGTCATGCATGCTTTTTCCCACAAAATCATAAGAAGACTTTGATCATGCATCATTGCTTTGGTTGCCTCAATGATGGTTATGTTCTTCCTCCTTCTCAAATATTTTTGACTCCCTCTGAGTCAAGTGACTCCTTATGAAGTCAAGTGACTTCCTCTGAAGTATGAAGGATAAACATATTCCTTTGTTGTTAAATTTCCTGGAACAAGAAAACAAACACAAGGAAACAAAACAAGAATATCTCCTAGAGGAGAATAACGAGTACATCTCTAGAATCAAAACAATTTAAGGATTGTTGTAAAAACTACAATACCTACTTGTAGTGTAGAAAAATTATAAATGTAGGTTAGAGGCATGATAATTAAAAAAATCAAACTTGGAGTCTTCACTTTCAGCGTGTTGTTCCTCTGAATGCATTGAGATCCCTATGGATCCATGATTTCAGCAAAGGTTCCTTCCTTCTGCAAGTACCCTCATGACAATGATACAAATAATATATAGAAGTGCATACCTGAGGGTGCTAATATGATTTCTAGAATGGCACCTGGCTGATATCTTTCCTCTGACATCTTCATGAAGAAGGTAGCCATGATGTCACCTTTTTTCATATTGTTATTTTGAAGCCGACGCTTCAATGTAAGAGCTTGAGTTTATGATTGTCTTCCTTGATTTGATGTCATCTTCCTTCCTTTCTTCCTTCTCTTCATCGATATATATCTCTGGTAAACCATTTTGTATCACCTACAACAAGTCTTCCTCTTCAAGGGTTGCCTAAAGTATTGACTAAATTTGCTTGATCCATCAAGCCTATCTTCCACCAAGGTTTTGTTCATCACATTTCCAGATTATTCACAAACCCTTGCCAACTGGGCTAGAAAACCTAACAACTAGGCTATGCTAATAACCTTAGGTTTTTTTGGGATTATGATTGCCAACAATAAGCCTTTAAATTCATAATAACAATGGTGAGTTGAAAATGTCCTTCAATGAGCTGCAGAAACCCTAAAACAAAAAATCTGTAGAAAATTGTGGAACCCTAGAAACCCTAGGGCCAAAAATCCAAAATTCTCAGAATTTGACTTTGAGAGTCTCTGGAGGTGTGATGAAGGAGGTTGTACACTCCTATCCATTTTTCATCCCTAAAATCCAAGTGTAAAGTGCTGCAATCACTCAAAAGGAGAGGGTCGTACATATTTTCTGGAAACCCTAAGAGGGTCGTATGGTTCTGCAAAAGAGGAGGACAACTTATAGAAGGCTTGTGAAATGGGTTCTTCAAGACCTAAGCTCTGATACCATGTTGAATTTTCTATAGGCTAGGATCAAGCATGCGTTTTATTTCAATTTTAGCATTTACTTGAACCATAGACAAATGCAACTATACCATTAACAATTACTGCAATAACCAAGATCACAAGAAGAAATACCATGCACAAGAACATGAGAAATATCCTGGGAAACCCTTTAGAACAAGGGAAGAAGACCCAACCAATTCTTTGCTATATTCTCAAGATAAATACCTCCCACACCATAGACCTAGCACACAAAAGGGTGCTCTCAAAAACCAAGAAGGCTAGCGCCCAAGAGAGGTGCACACTTCAGCCCTAGAACTTGTACTTGCTGAAATTTCCAAAATCACATGTGTGTTGTGTTTCCTCAATGGGGAAATCACCTTTATTTATATTAAACTGGACACATCAAAAGTGGTGTCTATTGGGATAACATGGCCGAACTCAATAACTCATAATATAATTAATAATTACCATATTAATTATCTTTTACATTAATTATATTTCACTTTATGGCGGGGCCAACCTGTACCCTTTACATCACAATTAGGGTTATAGGTAAATATGACTCTTAGACAATATAGCAAGGGATCTCACACACCGACTATTACACAACCACTAGGGGAACATCCACCTATGCTCAGCCACATGGACGTCCAAGTCAACGGATCTCTATCTCACTGCGTCTCACAGGAGAATCATCTGGACACACAGTCACTCGTGCTTAGCCATTAGGATCATTCCCACCTATGCTCAACCATAGGGACGTCCTACTCGACAGATCTCTGTCTCACTAGGTCTCACATGAGAATCATTTGGAGTACCACATCGTCTCAACTCTCTACATAGAGGAGAACAATAAACCCACCACATGGACTCCTTCACCCCTCAAAGGGGTACACATCGTTTCATCTCAAACGACACGCCCATATCATGGGAATATTCCCTTCTCAGGGGAACACAACATTACATATCCGTCTCATAGATAACAACACACCCAACTCATGGGAATCTTCCCTACACAGGGGCACACAACGTTCCATCTCTGTCTTAGAGAGGAACAACACACCCATCTCATGGGCACACCCAATTCATGGTATTTCTCACAGGCTTACTCACTCAGTATGTGTCCTGGAGGATGTCTCACGTAACTGTAATCATCAACAACATTCGTTTATCATGGTTTATCTAGCAGAGGTAACCAAGAATATCTCAGTTGGAAACTCAAAGGAACTTACTGCTAGAAAAACTACCAACAAACCAACAACAAACACTTGTTGTTACATGCAACACGCCCAGGAGTCCACTCTTCAAGCCTGAAAAATCGGTTCTTCAATTTTCAACTCCAAATATGCTCCAATACACTCCATATTTCACTAGAATTCTCCCTCCATGGATGCGCCATCTCCAATCTCTCTTCTTTTTCTCTCTACTTGCTTCCCATGAACAAAAACTTGAATGTCTAAAATTGCTGCCTCTACCCATACAAATTTCCTCCCTTTGGCTTGGCTTTTTTGACTCACACTCTTCCCCAAGAAAATTGTACTCAATCCCCATGTGCCCAATAAACTTGGAATGTGACCACTCACACTCAGTCTCTTACATACATTAAATGATTGTCTTTTGGAACACTCAATCAGAAATTTGAAGGTTCATATACAAATAGAAAATTTAGGAAAATGAGTTGGATTAATATACATGGGTAATTTCCCCTTGGACCCCTCTTGGACATTATATTAGACACTCCCATCTCTTTTGGATTAATTCATCTCCCATCTCTTGTTCATTTCCCCTTAGCAATTGGCATTACATTTTATTAATAAAATAAGGAAATACAATTTGCATATTACATTGCTTCGATCGTAGCCACACATTATATCTACATAAGAATTAATTAAACTGAGTATTGTAGTGGGGATGCTACATTCCCCCTCCCTAGAAACTGTGACCTGTCCTCGGTGCACACTATGTTGATATAAATACATACATACACGAATTTACATCACAATACTAAACACAAATTCTGTAATTGAACAACTCCAACAACAACTCCAACCATACTTTCCTGTTCCTCTCAACATGCTGACCCAAGGAATGCACCATTTGTTTATCAAGGTTAACCCAAGGGATATACCATTTGTTTATTAGAGCTAACCTAATGAATGAGCCATTCTTCTATCAGGGCCCCAACGTAGTTGGCTAGGACTTAGAGATGTGGTTTCATAACTCTAGTTTCTCAAAATGGAGTCTTGCATTCTGATTTCTTCAAAATTATAAAAAATTTGCGGGTATTCCTCCCACATGTTTTCTACATGCTCCCATGTAGCATCTTCAGGACCATAACAGGTCCATCGAAACTTTACTATCCCTATGGATTTGTTCCTGAGCACTTTGACTTTCTAGTCCATGATGTGTATTGGTTCCACCTAGAAATCCCCTTCTTGCTTCACCTAGATCATATTCCAATCAATTATGTGGTTAATATCAAGAACATATTTCTTTAATAATGAAACATGAAATAGATTATGCACTCTCATGGATGCAGGAATTGCTAGCATGTATGCAACTGACCCTATCTTTTCTAAGATTTCAAAAGGCCCACAATATCTTGCTTCCAACTTCGGGAAACTTCCTAATCTTAGCAAACTTCTCTTTGCCTTCACTTTTAAAAACACATGTGCACCCACTTTAAAATATCTAAACACTTTTTTCTTGTCTGCATAACTTTTTTGCCAATCCTGGGCAACCTTTAAATTATGCTTAATCTTTGCCATATGCTCTTCCATTTCCTTCAATAAATATGACCCAACAACTACTCTGTCTATTGGATTCTCCCAACTCACCGGAGTGTCACATTTTCTGCGATCCAATGCTTCGAACAAAATCATCTGCAATGAGGCCTAATACCCATTGTTGTAGACAAATTCAACTAAATGAATATAATTTCCCATTTTGATGGTTGATCCATCACATATATTCTGAGCATGTCCTCAATTACCCTGTTAGTCCTCTCTCTTTTCCCATCTGATAATATGTTGTACAAAGATTTAAATTCATTCTAAATCCCTTGAACAAGCCCTTCTAAAAATAGGAAGTAAAATTTAGATTTCCATCTGAAGCTATTTCCTTAGGTACTCCATGTAGCCTAGAAACTTCCTTCATATATATTTCTACAATATTTGTTGCATTGTGTGTAGTATTTACGGGAATAAAATGCTTCACCTTAGTTAATTTATCCACCACCACCATGATGGAATCGTGTTATTTCACTTTTCTAGGAAGATTAGTAATAAAATCCAATATAAAAAATTCCCACTTCCATTCCAAAATGGGAAATGGCTGTAGAAAACCTGTTGGATGTCTATGCTCTATCTTTACCTTTTGAAATTCTAGACATTTGACTATGTAATTAGCCACTTATTTTTTCATTCCTAGCCAAAAGTATTGGCTCCTTACAACTGCAATTGTCTTCTGATATCCTGGGTGCTCGACATACGACACATTATGATTTTCCTTCAACACTGCATTTTTTAGTGCACTGGAATTTGACACATATACTTTTCCCTTGTACATGAGAATTCTGTCTTCTTTTAGCTCATAAGAATTAAATTTCTGTTGAAAATTACTTTGTTATAATGTCTCTTTTATTTTTAAATTATTCTGATCTGAATTTTCTTCTACAACAAGTTTTCCTTTTCAATCATTCCTATACATGTTGATGACTACAATATGCACTTCATGAGCTCTCCTGCTGAGTGCATCAACCACTTTATTTTCCATTCCCTTTATATGCTTAATTTTGAAGTCATATTCACTCAACAAGTCAATCCATCTAGTTTTCCTAGCATTTAGTGTTGACTTTCTAAACAAATTCTTCAGACCACAATGGTTTGTCCTTATCTCGAATTTCTTACCCATGAGGTAATGCCTCCACATTTTTAATGCATGTACAATTGCTGCTAACTCTAGATCATGATTTGCATAATTTATTTCATGCTCTTTTAATTTTATGGACTCATAACATACCACATGATCCTTTTGACTAAGAAATCCACTGAGCCCTTCCTTTCATGCATCGATGCACACAAAAAAATCTTCATTTGGATTTTCAATCTTCAATATTGGCGCACTTGTCAATATTGTCTTCAACCGCTGAAAAATCTCTTCACACTTGGAAGGCCATTCAAATTTCACTCCCCTCTTTTGCAAAGAAGTGATTGGACTTGCAATCTTTGAGAACCTTTTTATGAATCCTCGGTAATAACAAATAAGACCCATGAATGATATGACCTCTATCACATTCTTTGGTGCTGACCATCCTCTAATGGCCTTTATGTTCTCAGGATCAACTTCTATCTCTACTGATGATATTATATATATGCCTCGAGTAGTGAATCATTTTTTGATAAAATATGCACTTACTTAGCTTAGCATACAATTTATGCTGTCTTAAAACTTGCAACACAATTCTTAAATGTTTCTCATGTTCCTCTTCTAAATTAGAGTATACAAGTATATCATCTAGGAACACAATTACAAACTTTTCTGGGTACTTCCTAAACACTCCATTCATCAAACACATAAAGATTGTTGGGGCATTTGATAGTCCAAATGCCACTACCATGAATTCATAATTCCCATATCTTGTCCTGAATGTGGTCTTGCTGATGTATTCTTCTTTTATCCTTACTTGATGATATCCCAATCTCAATTCAATCTTGGAAATGTTTCTTGCACCTTTCAGTTGATCAAACAAATCATCAATTCTTGATAAAGGATACTTGTTCTTTATGGTGAACTTATTCAACTATATGAAATCAATGCAAAACCTTAAGGTTCCATTTTTCTTCTTCACAAAAATAAGTGAGGCTCCCCAAGGTGACACACTTGGGCGTATATACCCATTTTTTAACAATTCTTCAAGTTGCATATGCAACTCCTTCAATTCTGGTGTACCCATTCTATAAGGTGTCTTGGACACTTGGGAAAATCCTCACACCAAATCAATAGAGAAATCAATGTTTCTCTTTGGTAAAAATCCTGGAATTTCTTTAAAAACATCCTCAAAATCCTTTAATACCAGATAGTCTTCAATTATTTCCCCTTTTTCTTTGGGTGTCTCTTCCATATGGGCTGCAAAAATCTGACATCCATTACCAAAACGTTTCTTCAGCTGCACAACTGAAATCTCTTTAACAACTACAACTCTTGGAATGCCTTGAATCTTGTCTTGCTGCCCATCCTCATCAAGACACGTTATTTTCTTGTTGTAACTGTTACACATCGAAATTACTCACTTTGATAGTGTCGCAAGTGTTGTCATTACAAGTGTCGCATTTTGCTCACAAGTGTCGCAAGTGTCATGAAACGTATACTGCCATAATGCCTATGTTGTACCTATAACGACATCGGAACGACACTTGAAACACATCAAACACTTGATTTGGAAGAAGAGGAATGGGTCAACAGAGTTATGTACCTCTTGCCATTTGAAAGAACCATTGAATTTGAGTTTTTAGAGGAGAGCGCTCCCCTATACCTCTGTTAGGAGTGCTGGTGCCCCCCTATACACTATCTGGGAGAGTTATAACACTCCCTCTACCATTTTGAAGGAGCATTGATGCTGTTAGGAGTGATGGCGCCCCCCTATACCTTACTAGGGAGTGTTATAATGCCCTGACACCCCTTTTGAGAGAGCACTGCCTATTCTAGGCAGGAAATTTTTTTTTTTTGAGAAGAACAAGGGGAAGATCGTCTCAATATCTGAAGGCCGTTGGATTCGAATCCTTGGCCAAGCCATGATCACAGGGCAGATCCATAACTAAAGGAGGAAAATCCTCAACTTACTCCAAAGATATCTCAAGTAGTCGGGCCTCTCCAAGCCTATTTAAATAGGCCTTCTCATGGTCAAAAGGGGAATGATTGGAGGCATGAAACCTATGATCTCATAGGAAACACACAGTTAAGTGGAGGAGAATAATCAGTGAAGATATTGTCATTCTGATCGTGGGTCTTTCGAAGCAAGGGTTAGAGAAGGAGGACTTGACGAAGCTATTGTGCTCGCATATACGATTGTAAGTTTCTTTCTTTATTGTTCTCATCAATATGATATGCTTGGCCTCTTTCTTTCTAGTTTGTGTTTGATCTCACATGAACTTGTCTCTAAGTAGATAGATCTATTTTAAGCTAATCTCAGTAGAGTAGGAAGTGGTTGTACTTTCGTTTGTCTACAGGGCTTGTCGAGGAGGGAAAGATTGGAGCTCAACTCGAACCGTGCAGGGACAAACACTGGTAAAAGGTACTTATTTTCTCCTTCCTCCTCACACATTAGTTTATCTAGATCTAAAAGGAAGTCAGTGTCCATGATAAGCATCTTCTGTCTTAAGAGTTAAGAGTCTATCTCTCAAGAGGAGATCTACCTGTCCGCAGGGAGATTTTCCTTCAACAGAAATTGACGACTCCACTGGGGATGAATCAAAACTTTCAGTTTTGGTCTTCCTCATAGACCTTGTATTGCCCTTTTTTTTTTTTCAGACCTTGTTCACACCATATTCCTGATTGCACTTGCTGATTGAATCCTTAGTCCATCACATGCATCCTGATTGACAAAAAATTGACTGAGTTTTTGGTTATTTTTGACCTTTTTTCTGAGTTTTTGAAGCCTGGCGCCCCTGTGCCCATGTTAGTCCAGCGCCAACACTCCCCAAAGGTCTCAGACAAAGATTTATAATGCTCTGGTGGCCCTTACACCAGAGTGCCATCCTCTTCTTTGCAAAAAATACCTCAAGGATTGTGTTTTCTGCAGTTCAGTCTCTGTTTTTGTCTTTGCTCAGCTTCTTGATGCTTGAGTATATCTTCCTAATGACCCCTTGAACCTTTGTTTTTTGAGAAGTAGGAACTTTTTGTTCATATTTTATGACATTCTCTCTTATTTTGAGTTTTTGCGCCTGTCGAGAACTTGGAATCGATCCACTGCTTTTTCCTCTCTTGTCTGACTGAGCAGAAACTCTAGTGAAGGACATTAGAAGTCTATGAATCTTCTCATTTGGTTTTTTTGAGGTCATTGTTCTTAAACACTTCTCTTTTGTGTGAATTGTTTGATTTTGTTTTGTTATCTTTTGTTTTCTGATTGCTTCTTGTTTTAATCAGAGCAAGAGGGTGTGTGTTGTTTGTGCGAAATCTACTCATACTTGTCTGAATCTTCTTGATCTGAAAGGCTAGTTAGCAGGAGAAGTCTTTGCATTGAACTAATCATCATTTGCATACAAATGACAAAAGATACATTTTAGTGATTGGTTTGCATATTAGAAGGCATTTTTGAAAATGTTTTAGCATTGCATTGGATTCGATTGAGAACCAATTGATTGAGGACATTTCATATTAGTGTTTGAAAGTGAAAATGACTCCTTCTCTTTCCCTTAATTAGGAGTTCATTGAAAAGAAACGATTTCTTATCATCTTTTATGCATCTTTTTGAGAATTGAGTCCTCATTCCATCAGTTTCACTTTCGTGCACCCTTTGAGTAAAGAACAACTGTAAAACTAATGCTAATTAAAAATTATCTAGAACATTTTTGTTTTTAGGATCTTCCACCAATAGTAGACTAGGGTTAGCACTTTGGATTAGGATGTGAGTACAACTCTCCAAAGTTTTCAAAACAAACATTAGCATCCTGAGCTAGGGAGAGTCAAATCCAATTGTCGTATTGGTTTTCTAGGATGCCCCTGTCACACAGGGGTTACGCACGAGGTCGCATTCGGGCGAATTACAGAGATTATCCCTCCATGGTTCAGCTGTTTATAGTGGTCGAATCATATATTGGGTGTCACTTGGAGGTATTCCCACGATTATGTGTGGGAGCCTCTCGGGTTGATTTCAGACTTGTTATCCTGCCCATACGTTTCATATCGGACTGTCGACTGTACCTGCCCAGGGACTCACTATGAATTGGTGTCTTTAGTTTCCATAATCTTTAGGTACTTACACAAGGTGACGGTGAAGGGAAGTCTCACTGTACCTGGAACATACATTGGTCAAACTCACTTAGGATCCTTGGAGGGTAAATCCACAATTACTGTGTGGAAGCTTGCACCAAGGTGAAAGTCCGTTAAGAAGGTCGCCCTTGTAACTGTTCCACCATATCCTAGCCCCTTCTTGACTTGATCACGCGACGTTGGATTTCATCACCAACTAGTACGATCATCGAGAGAAGTTTTGTTTTCTTGGTTGATTCCTAGATTTTATTAGCGTATGCTATTTCTTTTTGTTAGTTGGCCCTAGATTTTCAGTGTGTTCTGTTATTCTCCATAATTGAGCCCGTAGATGATAAAGGTCTTCATCGATCATGTAGGATGCAAGGGATACCTCTGGAAGGCTATCAACCCTTACCTCCTAACCCGCCAGAAGACAACTACCATAGAGAGGTAGAAAATCAATCCGACGCTGGAAGTGTTATTACTCCTTCATTAGATAACTTAGAAGGCGCTTTGGTCACGGTTGAAAATCCCATTACATCTGTGTTGGTAACTCCTCTCGAACCACTTTTGGTTCATTTAGACTTCCTTGGGAATGTCATAGATGAAGAGATCCCATGATTACCGAAGAGGATATTTACCAAAACATATATGGGATCCACATAACCAATCTTTGGTGACGAGTATAGGACTCCTGTTCGTCCTAGCACCGTAGTAGATACCAATCCCACACCTTCTCGTTCTGTATGGAGGACTTCATTGGGATGCAATCTCTATGAACATTTCAAATCCTTTCGACAACCCTTTCATCCCCATGACCCTCCTAGTGAAATAGGACCATCCGGTCAAACCATGAATCACCCAATCGATCAGGTTATTAACCCTACTGCTACACTAGCACAAGTCCATCCTAATGCTAGACTCTCACCTCCACTCATCTCCAAAGCACTTCAATCTCTACCCCCGTTTCTACAATCTTTTACTCTATAGCTCCACATGTTCCACATGATCCTGCTGGGACATCTTCTCACCCAAGAACGTAGACCCCTGCTGGACAAACACAACTGGCTGGAGGGAAACCACCATCCAATGACCCTTTTCCTCCTGGAGGACTACCTTTCCATGGCGGGCCTACCCCTCCCGGGGGACAATCCCCTTTTCATGCTCCTCTTGGAGGGAAACCTCCGTTTACCAGTCATACCCTAGTTGTAAATCCGCCGCTGGCAGGGGGGAAACCCTCGTTTGTTGGGAACCCTTCACAATCCAGGTGAATATCTTCAGGAGGTACTTTTATTCAACCCCACGTTGGGGGGCACTCGTATAACAACCCACTAGGAGGAGTATCCAATCCTGTTCCTTTCGGAACATCTTACACACAATATTTTCTAGGCGACATCCCAAATACCACTTGGAGTTCTTCGAGACCACAGTCTCATCCTCCTCATGGGTCTAATGTGTATCCGCCTCCGGGATCTACTCCTTACCATTGTCAAGGGAAAAATGTTTATCCTCCTCACGGGAAAATAAATCACCCGGCCTATAATGTTCAGGACCCACCAGGTTATGCCAATGTTTCTCATCCATCATCGAATCCTGTTTATACCGACCATCAACAACCGTATGTAGGAGGACCTACTGGTTACAACTATCCACCTAACCTAGTTTATGGTCCTACTGGTGTTCCTATGCCACACTAGTATCATTCGCAAATTAACCGACAACTACCTTTCCTTGCAACTCTGGATCTCCCAGACTTGTCTCGGTTAACTAATGATCCTATTTCTCATTCATCGGTTTGGCCAATCATTCCAGCTAAACTTCCTTTTGATATTTTGAAATTTGATGGAAACCCTGGTGAAGATCCGAACAACCATGTGATGAATTTACATTTGTGGTGTTCATCAAACTCCCTCATGGATGATTCTGTACGTTTGCGTCTTTTCCAGCGAATGCTTACCGGTTCGACAACAAAGTGGTATATTGAACTACCACGTGCTTCTTTTCATGTTTTCAATTCCCTTGCCATGTCTTTCCTCACACACTTTCAACTGCCTATTCGCTACAAGATGGGTACTGAACTCTTGACCTCCCTTCGTCAAACTAACTCCGTGCATATCTCTGACCATATTCATGAGTGGAGGCAATGAAGAAGGATGATCAAGGTAGCCGTTCCTAACATACTATTGGCGGAATGGTTTACTAAATCACTGTTACCCCCGATCGCTCGCGATGTCGCTATGGGTGGTGCGGTCACTAAGGAACAAGCCATCGCTCGGGCTCAGTATTTAGATTTGGTTTATTCCCAATCTGGTACTTTGTATGATTTGCCTCTGAATGCTGCTCGAGCTAATACTGATCCTTCCAAACCATCTTCCTCATCTCATGCAGATGGTGTTATCAGTTCCATCAAAACCCAATCTGTTTCCCAATCGCCCACACTCTCCTCTACCTCTGCCCAAACTCAAATCTCTGAGGTGAATGCATTTCAATCTGCCCCTTCACAACATTTCAGAGGTAAGAATAAGACAAAGAATAAATCAAAAAATAATAATGAACAAACAAAAAATCAAACACCTGCTACCGAAAAGAAACCACAAAGGAAACTGAAATTCCCGTGTATCATTTGTGGTGACGATCACTACACTCGAGACTGTCCACTTCACAATGAAGTGGCCAAAATTTTCCAAGGAAAGTCACAACCCACTGTGATTACTCTGCCTTTTCCACAACAACAATCCATGGTTGCTGAAACTCCCACTCCTAGGGGCAGTTCTAGCCATCCTAATGATGAGGCCTCATTGAGTGCACATATTTATATGTTTAATGGGATCAATTTGACCACTCTCTCTAAGACATACGACACACCAGGTAACCCCGATAAAGGAAAAGACACTAACGGTACCAGTACCGTACCGGATCCATCATAATCCTCCGTTAGTCTTCCATCAGATAATCCTCCATCTGGACCACTCCAGATTGAGAAAACCATATTCGACTCTATCTTATTCCCTCTTAAGAGCACTGTTCACAAAACTACCTTTAATCCTAGTTCACGTGCCACCCAGAACTACAACATTGTTGAAGATTTGGCCCAAGCACCATGTGCTATGTCTATGTTAGAAGTTCTACAACACTGCCCTAGTCAACATAGAACGCTCTTGGACGCTCTTGGCACTGTTGATCCTAAGTCGTCCAATCAAATAATGTTTAACTTGGACAATTATGCATCTCGACTCTCCCACCAACTCGCTTTCCAAGTTGATGTTGTTGTTCACAATCAACAAATCCACCGAACTATTCTGGATGAGGGAGCCTCAACTCTTGTCATGTCTTTGGTGTGTTGGAAAGGTTTAAAATCACCAGCACTCAACAAATCCCCAATGATGTTACTCACCTTCGACGGGCGAGGTTTTCATCCCCATGGGATTTTACAGTCCCTACCCATCCAATTGGGTGGCAAAACTGTTACTGTTGATATCGAGGTGGTCAATGTTCCCCTCGATTACAACTTATTACTTGGAAGAAGTTGGTTTTATGCTATGATTGCCGTTGCCTCGTCAGTTTTTCGATGTGTCCAATTTCCTCATCAGGGAAAAATTGTCACTGTTGATCAGTTGGATTTCTGCACGACCGATGTTTGCGATCCTGCTACCAACAATATTCCTTTCTTGGGAGACCGCAAGATCACGTATGAAAGCATTGGTGTTGGTTTGCTGAAATATTCTAGCCTCATGGGTACCTTCCCTACACCACTTCCATCGACTACACATCATATTGCTACCATTGATATGATTTCGACCACGACTTATCAATCTTTGGAATCATCTGACCCTTGGATTGTATCTTGTCCGTTGGAATTTGATGCACTAGGTGACACTGTGCCATTTGGTCTAGCCGAACCATCATACGTTTCTATCCAATCTACTTCTCCCTCATTGGATGGCCAACATCTATTGGCGCCCAACAGTTCCTCGATGCCATCACGATTGATTTCCTTGTCATCGACAATCGACTGCATTTCCCCAATTTTTCCTTTTGATGAATCTATTCCGGAAATGTTTCACATTGACAGGTTACCTCGGGATAATAACCGTCACCGATCCTCTTTTCTTCCCCCTCGTGAAGAAATTCAGGCAGATATACAGTCTATCTCCCCTCCCGGTGTTGATTTTTCATCATCTCCCATGATTTCAACTTTCGACGATTTGGATCCGGTAGTGGACATGGTGATTTCTTCAGTAGGATTATTGGAGCCTAATCTCCTTACTCCTATCGCGACCCTCGACATGTCTTCATTCTCGAGTGATTATCTTCCATCCAGTGAAGATCTCCTGGAGGCCATGACCACGTTTGATCCTTTGACATGGTACCCTTCCAGAGCATTATCCTCTTGGAAGCCATGATCCAGACGAAACCACGAGCATAGTTTCTCTTCTCTGTGGAAAGATCGTTAAAAAATGAAATAGAGGCCCTGCGCATAGTTCTTTTCCTATGTCAAGCTTGTTAAAAAATGAAATAGTCACTTCTCTTGAACCTTCTTTTCATCCACCCTTCTCCTTTTTCTCATCTACTAGAAAAATTGGTGACAACCTCAAAGTCGGTGAATGAATTGAATCTTGGAGGGCATGTCTCCAGCCTTTGATGATCATTCTAGAGTTAAGCCACTATCTTTCCTGCTGGGGGCATACCGATCTTATTCTTTGTTCTTTCTCGTGCTCGTAAATACATGAGAATGCATCCGGGTAGACTTTTATCTCTTTTTTGGACCTGTATGGATACATGAAAAAGGAACCCCCTGGAGTCTCCTTTAATCTCTTTTCAGACTCTCTAAACATGAAAAGATTGTCGAGTGATCTTACTTCCTTTCCCACTCGTTAAACGGTTTGAAAGGGCATATTTTGAGTGATAATTTATCTCTTTTTTGGCCTCGCGAGACTAACATTATGAAAAAAGGACAACACTGGAGTCATCTTTAAGTTCTTTTCAGACTCTCTAAAGATGAAAAGATTGCTGAGCGACCTTGTTCTCTTCATGCTCGTTAAAGTATTTGAAGAAAATGTCTGTTGAGCGATAGTTTATCTCTTTTTCGGTCTCATAAGAATACTTTACGAAAAAGGAACCGAGAGAGTTCTCTTTTAAGTGTTTTTTCAGACTCTATAATCATGAAAAACCTTCAAGTTTTCTGTCTTTGGACTCGTTAAACAAACATCGACAGGCCTATACGGGACCAAACTCTTACTTCTTCTAGTTCATTAAAAAGGAAGAGGGACATATCGAAGGTGAGTCATATCGAGCATGTGTTACCCTCCTCGAGCTCATTAAATTAGAAAGAGGTACTCGTCTATCTGGATGGGGGAAAAATTGAAAGAAGCAAGCCAAGCAGTTTTTGAGAACATTACCAAGTAACTCTTAGAGTCGCCCTTGAAAACGACACTTTGTATTTGTGCCCATCTTAGTCCGCTGAACCTCTGTACTGAACCAATCCTCTGAGTTTTTCTTACTCGTTTGGGTCACCTGACGAAAGTTACAGTATCCATTGCATCACCATGTTTTGGTCCATGTCATGTTTCTGCTATTGTGCCTCAGTGTTCAAGGGAAGTATCCGCCTCGAGAGTCAGCCATCACAAATATCTTGTCTCAATACCTGTGTCAGTCCATGTTCATTTGATCTACCAATTACATCTCTGTGTCTGTTTCGTGTCGTTGATGGGGGATACATTAAGGCCCTCCTTCGATGAGTCTATTCCTGTCAACTTCAACACATTATCCAAGAACTAGACTTAGAAACCAATTAGTACTTTGGGACCTGCATGCCTCAATGGCAGGCCTCCTCACGTTTGGAAGTGGGTTTACATCATTGAAATTTGATCGGATGATTCCACGGATGTTCGACTTCATCTCATCCATTCACATTCACTTGAATGTACTAGAGTACCTTGGGAATCATTGACATTAATGGTGATCTCCCTCGTGCTTGTTAACAGTTTACATCAATGACCGGTAATCAAGTGGTTTCTACCATGTTCGACATCAGTACATCTATTCACATGGTTAGATTCATACTACATCAAGATCGGTAAGAAGACCCTGGGTTGAGTCATCACTCTTATATTTACTTTTCCCAGGTTGCGAAGGATTTTTTATTGAACAATGACACATATACTGTCACATAGATCCACTTTGTATTGGTCGTGGCTATGTCTTATCATCTCGTAGATCCACTTTGTATTCTTCATGGCTACAATCAGTTCAGGTCATAGGAGTATAGATCCACACTGTATCCTCGATGGCTATTCCTTTTATCAATACAATTATGGATCCACAATGTATTTTATGGCGGCCATATCTTGCAAGTCTTTGTCATCCAAGCATAGATATGCCTGCCTTGGGTTTGAAACATGTCATAATATTTGTTGGATGTTTGTGTGTAGCTTCTGTCAGGTTCTTTGTGTCTATACCCTTGCTTGAAAGTCTACAAAGCACTTCAATTATCATTTCTCATCTTCTAACTTCATACTTTGGGGGGCAATCTGTTACACATCAAAATTACTCACTTTGATAGTGTCACAAGTGTCGTCATTACAAGTGTCTCATTTTTCTCACAAGTGTCGCAAGTGTCAGGAAAATCACACTACCATAATGCCTATGTCGTACCTATAACGACATTGGAACAACACTTGAAACACATCAAACACTTGATTTGGAAGAAGATGAATGGGTCAACAGAGTTATGTACCTCTTTCCATTTGAAAGAACCACTGAATTTGAGTTTTTAGAGGAGAGCGCTCCCCTATACCTCTGTTAGGAGTGCCGGTGCCCCCCTATACACTATCTGGGAGTGTTATAACACTCCCTCTACCATTTTGAAGGAGCGTTGATGCTGTTAGGAGTGCTGGCGCCCCCCTATACCTGACTAGGGAGCGTTATAATGCCCTGACACCCCTTTTGAGAGAGCGCTACCTATTCTAGGCAGAAAATTGGTTTGTTGAGAAGAACGAGGGGAAGATCCTCTCAATATCTGAAGGCAGTTGGATTCGAATCCTTGGCCAAGCCATGATCATAGGGTAGATCCACAACTAAAGGAGGAAAATCCTCAACTTACTCCAAATATATCTCAAGTAGTTGGGCCTCTCCAAGCCTATTTAAACAGGCCTTCTCATGGTGAAAAGGAGAATGATTGGAGGCATGAAACCTATGATCTCATAGCAAACACACAGTGAAGTGGAGGAGAATAATCAATGAAGATATTTTCATTCTAATCGTGGGTCTTTCAAATCAAGGGTTAGACAAGGAGGACTTGACGAAGCTGTTGCACTTGCATCTACGGTTGTAAGTTTCTTTCTTTATTGTTCTCATCAATATGATATGCTTGGCCTGTTTCTTTCTAGTTTGTGTTTGATCTCACATGAACTTGTCTCTAAGTAGATAGATCTACTTTAATCTAATCTCAGTAGAGTAGGAAGTGGTTTTACTTTCGTTTGTCTACAGGGCTTGTCGAGGAGCGAAAGATTGGAGCTCAACTCGAACCGTGCAGGGACAAACACCAGTAAAAGGTACTTCTTTTCTCCTTCCTCCTCACACATTAGTTTATCTAGATCTAAAAGGAAGCCAGTGTCCACGATAAGCATCTTCTATCTTAAGAGTTAAGAGTCTAGCTGTCAAGAGGAGATCTACTTGTCCGTAGGGAGATTTTCCTTCAATAGTAACAGTCTAGGAAAACATGGTGTTTTTCCAACCAATCCATGCCAATTAGATAATCATATGAATCCAATGATATGATGTTTACATATACCTTTGTATTGAGTCCATTCATGTCTATCAGACAATATTTAACCAACTCATTGATCTTCCTCTTAGCTCATGTGGCTAATTGAACTAACAAAGACTTCTTATGCTTACTTCTTTGCAAGTGAAAATATTTCAACAATGTTAGCATTTATGTAACTATGACTAGCTCCAGAATCAATCTTACCTTCCACTTCAATCATGGGGGATTAATATTTAGCTTACTCGTTGTCTATGTAAATTTTTCAGACCCGACCTAGATTCAAGTCTCACTGAGACTAATCATAATTTAATGCCCAAAAAACCCAATTTTATAACAACAACAATTTCTCATCATATAACAATTCTCAGAAATGAAACACGAGGATTCTGAACAACACTAAATTCATAAATAAATAATTCTATCAACATCACACTAACTCAGAAATTAAAGACAAATATTTTTGGTCTAACATTGACCCTGGAAAAACCCAGAAGGGGAAAACTGGTGAGAGAGGGGATTTTTACTATTTTCAGAGCTCAGAGAAATTCTTCTGTTACAACATAAATATTCACAACAAAAATTTACACAAACTTATCTCATAAGATTAACCAAATATCCTCCTAAACAGTCCCAAATTTTGCTTGATTTCTGTGCAAGAAATCCATACCACAGTACGACTTCCACAAGATTTAATGTTGTACGAACTATATAGAAAACCGTGCCACAAATTATGGGTTTGCTGTATGGAATTTACAACATTAAATGTGCCTCGATTTCTATGCCAAATTTCCTATAAATGCATGCACCTCCTATGATATATGAATTATACTTTTATCTATTTTACAACCTCTCCAAAATACATACTGTACGACCCTTGCTGGCTATATCCTATGCCTCGATTTTTATGTTGTACCTTTTCCTTGGAATGCATGCCAATTCTCAACAAACTTCCTCTCTTCTCATGCTCGAATTCTCTCTCTCTCTCTTGCTCTTCAAAGCTCATGAAGAATAATACAATGGGGGGCACCTCCTTACCATAACCAACTCAATGAGGGAAGTTGAAGTGTTTCTTAATCCAATGGTCAATATTAAATTAAATGAGTGGATGATATGTAATGTCTATTCACTCACCCCCTTCACTTAATTCATAAAGTCACTTTTCATTCATATCACATGAATTAAATGAATAGGATCCACATTAGATATTTTCCCACCCCCTAGGTGCCTAGGTGATGAGAAACACTTGCCTAGGTACTTTTTAATTAATTTTAAAACTCCCTCTTACTGATGAAGGTGTTACTCACCACCCCAATATTATCTAGGAAAGGTGAAAACTTCCCTTTCCCCAAAGCTTTTGTGCGTACGTTCACAACCTGCTCATATATGGATATATATTGTAGCTCAACTGCTCCTCTCTGAACATAAGCTCAGATGAAGTGATATTGAATCTCAATGTGCTTAGACCTGTCATGAAAAACTGAATTCCTAGAGAGTTTAATACAACTATGATTGTCACAGTAAATCACAGTCGGACTCAACTACACACCAAATAATCCCACCAGCAACTTACAAAGCCAAATGGCCTCACAAATGACCTGAATGGAAGCCATATACTCAACCTCTGTAGAAATAAAATCCACTGACTTTTTATTTTGATTGAATCAAGACACCACTGCTGAGCCCAATCCGAAACAACAACCTGAAGTACTTTTTGTCACTGACACATCTTTCCCAATCTGAATCAATATAGCCCACCAATCGAAATCCATCCCCTCTCAGATAGTCCAGACCATAATCTACTGTACCACAAAGATACATGAGCACATCTTTGCTGCCACCCAATGCACTCTCCTAGGATTGACCATAAAATGACTAAGAGTGTTGACAACAAAACAAATATCTAGTATGGTGTTGACCAAATACATCAACAAACCGATCAAATGATGATATAATGTGGGATCAACCAACTGTGACTCAGAAGAATTGAGCTTATTCAAGTTGGTAATCATGGGTGTGGACATGGGCCTACAATCCTCCATCTAGAATCTCCTTAGAATGTCAAAAACATACTTCCTCTATCCCATAAAGATGTGTCCAGGCTCCTGCCAAATCTCCAACCCCCAAAAATAATGCATCAGTCCAATATCTTTCATCTCGAACTTTGAAGTAAGGCTCTCCTTGTAGCTAGTAATGAGTCTCTCAGACCCTACAATGAAAATATCATCAACATATAGCAAGAGTATGAGAGGATCCTCTCCAACCACAATGAAGTATAGGTTGGGATATGACTCACTCCTCTCAAAGCCCAACTGCTACATGTAGGCATCAATCCTAGAATACCAAGCTCCGAGAGCTTGTTTCATCCCATACAATGACTTCTTCAGTTTGTACACATGATAATCTCTCCCATGCACCTCAAATCCCAATGGATGCTCAATGTACACCTCCTCTTGTATGATACCTTTCAGAAATGTGGTCTTCACATCCATTTGATGGATATTCCAACCCATATCTGATGCAATAGAGATCACTACCCTGATTGAGGTATATCTAGAAACCAGAGTGAAGGTCTCATCATAATCAACTCCCTCAACCTGTGATAACCCCCGATCCAAAAAACAATCTTTGAACTTCTCAATGCTGCCATCCGTAGCATATTTGAGTTTATAGAGCCACCTAGAAGTCACCACTGACTTCCCTTCATGTCTAGGAACAACCTCCCAAACATCATTCTTCATGATGGAGTTGTACTCTTCCATCATAGAATCTCTCCAAACCTATATGCCAACAACCTCCTCAAAACTAGAAGGCTTAGACTCCATGATGTTTCTCACCATCGCAAGATAGGTGTGAAATCTTTCAGGAGGTTTACTCTCTCTCATAGCTTGCCTAGGATACCCCACAAAACCTTGTGCCTCCTTCAAAGTGTCTTGAAGCCACTTGGGCTTCCTCCTTTCTGAATTAGTGTCCCATGGAGGGGAATCCTCCTTATCAACCCCATCACCTGAAGACTGTGAGCATGAAGTAGAATATGGAGGATAAGATCATGAAATCGAAGGATCAGTAACCTGTGATCCTGACATCTATGGCCCTATGCCCTTTGGACTAGTTGTCACTGAAACTGGTGGACCTGAAATCTGTGTCACTGGAGTCTACTGTGGAATCACCTGAATTTAAGGTGATGAATACTCACCCTTATCATTCCCTCATGACTTCCTAAGGGATATATCCTTCTCAAATCTGACATCCCTTCTCACAATTGTCTTCCTCAAGGAAGGGATGTATATGCATAAATCCTTTGAATTCTCACTATACCCAAAAAAAATCCCTTTTTCTGCCGTGGGATCTAGATTTTTCCTCTTCTTAGAAGGGAGATGTGAATATGTAAGGCACCCAAAAATCCTAAAGTTCCCAACCTCAGGCTTCTTCCCACAGAAGGCCTCCTCAAGAGTTTTATCCCCCAATGCTCTGTGTATGCTCATTTTCTGCAGATAAATTGTAGTGTAACATGCCTCAACCCAAATAAAGAGTGGTATCCCTTGATCATGCAACATGGATATTGCATCCCCAACTATGGCCCTGCTATTCCTCTCAACAACCCCATTCTATTATGGGTTGTAAGGAACAATCAACTCCCTCTTGATTCCCTCTCCTGCACATAATTCATTAAACTCCTTGTAGGTATACTCACCCCCATTATCTGTCCTCAATACTCTAATTTTCCTCCCATTCTGGTTCTCCACAAGAGATTTGAACTCTTGGAACTGATTGAATACCTATCCTTTGGTATTCATGAAGAAAATCCAAGTCTTCTGAGAGAAGTCATCAATGAATATGAAATAGTACAAACAACCACTCAAATATACATAAGACATATGACCACATACATCAGAATGAATCAGATCAAGTATACCTACTGCTCTGCTATCACTGCTTGGAAAAAAAGTCTTGGTATACTTTCCTAAAGCACACCCCTTTCACAAATCCTTGTGCTCTGTACTGAAGTTTGGAACTCCATTCACAATATCCCTCAGCATCCTTAGAGCCCCATGATGAAAATGGGCAATCCTTTTATGCGATAGCTCACAAAGATCACTGTGGCTGGTATCATGATACAATGCACTAGCTGGCTAAAACATGAGCTTGTACAACTTCTCATATCGAGTCCCAATCACTTTGGCCGAAGTGATGCTAGACCCCTTGGGAAATATGAGCACCTGTCCATCAGGAAACAACACCTCGTATCCCCTCTCCTAAATAGTAGAAAATGAAATCAAGTTCTTCTTCAATCCAGGAACATATAAAACATCTCTCAACAACATGGGAGGTTAAGACTCCCTCTGAAATGATACTGTCCCACTACCAACTGCCTTGACCACCCAGTCATCTCCAAGCACTACATCAAGATCATCAATTTGTGTAATATATGTCAAATGCTCACGAACACTTGTCATATAGTTAGAGGCACCACTATTAATATACCAAACACTGTAATGTGTGGCTCTAGTGGAAAGATACACAACTAAGGAAAACTCCTTGTCGAACTTGGTGGAAAAATCTTCTACCTCTGCTGAAGCTGCAATCTGTTTCTTCTTCTTATTAGGACACTGCCCCGCATAGTTCCCAAACTTGTGACATGAAAAGCACTTGACTTTTCTCATGTCCTTCTTTCCTCCACCCTTCGTCTTGTTCTGTGCCTTAGGACCCTTTTTGAAATTCTTCTTTCTATTAGCAGCAATATCCACATTCTCCTCATAATTACCAATAGATGAACTTCCATGCACATACCCTCTCTAGGTTTCCTCCTGAACAAAGTTATCCCAAAGACGTTCCCACTTGGGAAGATTTTCCCTAGCCACAATGCCCTCAACAAAAACAACCCATTGTTTGGTCACCCCATTCAATGCTGTCCTCACAAGTTGACCGTCAACAATGGCCTCCCCACCAACACCAAGTTCATATCTCACCTATGTCAACCTAGTAAGATATGTGACCACATTTTCAACCTTGGTCATTCTAATGCTCTTCCATTTATCTCTCAAAACCATCTTCAGGTTCTCATTTTTACTTTGATAAAACTTCATCAAGGACTCCCACATCTCATAGGAATTTGTCTTCCCTGTCACATACAAAATCAAATGGTCCTTGATGGAATCAAGGATGATTCTTTTAGCCTTGATACTCTTCTTGGTATATGCTTGCAAAAGTGTAGCATTTGTAGGTACTATTACTGTGTTTATTGTGGAGTTCTCAAGAATGTCCCATAACTCACTCTCCTACAGAGAAAAAAAATTCTCTCCTTCCAAGCACCAAAATTTATTGCTCCATCAAGTTTGTCCTCAACTCTTAAACCAATATCCATTGACCCTTCTTGGTTGAAATAACAAATTCCAAAATTCTGTCCGATGAAGTAACTTCTGTCCTGCTCTCTATATGTATGATTTAATTATGCATTCCTCTTCAACTCAACTTTGATAGCATGTAAAATTTTCATACCCCACCCAATTTCAAGTCTCACTAATACTAATCATAGTTTAATGCCCAAAAAACCCATCTTTATAACAAAAACAATTTCTCAACATATAAACAATTCTCAAAAATGAAACATGAGGATTCTGAACATCATTAAATGCATAAATAAATAATTCTATCAGCAACACACTAACTCATAAATTAAAGACACAGATATTTTTGGTCTAACATTGACCCTGGAAAAACCCACAAGGGGAAAACTAGTGAGAGAGGGACTTTTTATTATTTTCATATCTTAGATAAATTGCTCTATTACAATAGAAATATTCACAACAAAAATTTACACAAAATTATCTCAGAATATGAGTCAAATCTCCTCATGAATAGTCCCAAATTATGCTCCTCGATTTTTTTGCAAGAAATCTGTGCCACAGTACATCTATCACAACATTTAATGATGTACGATCTGTCTAGAAACTCATGTCAAAAATTCTAGGTTTGATGTACAAAATTTCCAACATTAAATGTGCCTCGATTTTTGTGTCAACGTGCCTCAAAATGCATGCACTTCCTCTACTATACGCACTGTACTTTTCTCTGTTGTATGACCTCTCCAAAATATGTATTGTATGACCCTTTTTGGCTATACCCTATGCCTCGATTTATGTGCTATACATTTACCTTGGAGTGCATACCAATGCTCAACAAAATTCCTCTCTTCTCCTGCTCAAATTCTCTCTCTCTCTCTCTCTCTCTCTTCAAAAATCATGAAGAATAATACAATGGGGGGTGCCTCCTTACCCTAATCGACTCAATGAGGGAAGTTGAAGGTTTTCTTAATCCAATGGTCAAGATTGAATTAGATGAGTGGCTGAGATGTAATATCTATTCACTCAACCTCTTCAGTTAAGTCATAAAGTAATTTTTAATTCATATCACATGAATTAAATGACTAGGGTCCACATTAGACATTTTCCCACCCCCTAGGCGCCTAGGTGTTGAGAAACACTTGCCTAGGTAATTTTTAATTATTTTTAACAGTCTAAGGATGCGTAAATCCTTTGCATGCTTCCATCCATGTATTCCATTGTTTCATCCTCCTGAATGTTGTGGAAAATCCTCATTATTTCTCCTTTGCAAGGGAAGTCCCCATACAAGTTATTTCCCTCACATTTCCAACATTGTATAGGCTACTGCCTTGGCCTTTTACCCAAATATTCTGTAGTCTTATGTTTATTTTTGGTTGATTGAACTTGCCGATTTGCTTGGGAATTATTCCTGAAAAGGGTGGCTTAAAACATTTTTTCCTTTGATCCTTTTTCCTTTTTATCTTATCATTCCAAGGCTTTTGGAAAACTGGCCTTCCTTTGCTCTACTCATAAATATGCCTTTCTCTCCTTATGGTTTCTTCCAAGGTCTCAGGGTTATCATATTGAATCTTGTCACTACAGAAAGAGGGAAATCCACTTAGAATCATTTGGATTTTAACCTTCTCATCCTTGATGAAGTCAACATACTTCAACAATTCAAAGAACCTCTTTTCATATTCCTCCATTTTCATGGTTCCCAACTTGATTTCAAAGAACTCTTTCATATTTATTTCATAGTAATGCTCAGATAAATATTATCTTGGAAATATTCTTTGAATTTCCTTCATTAGATCCTCTTGTCATCAAGGTTATTGGCTTTCTTAAGTTGATTCCACCACATGGCCACCTTTCCTTGCAAGTGGTAGGTGGAAATACTAGCTTCTACCTGGGAGGGGTAATCATGTAGCTGTAAATATTTCTTCATTTCCAATAGCCATACCTCGACCTCTTATCCTTTCTAGTGCTCGCCATTTAAAGTAGGTGGCTTGATTTTCTTGAGTTCCCCTTGCAATATGTCTGCCTCAGGCCTTCTCCTTTTCCTCCAAATAAGAGACACACTTGGGATTCTCCCTGAACCTAAACTTGCATGGCTTATTCTAGTGTAATTCCTTGGAGAATGATGGCGTCTATTCATTCTTCTTGAATGCCTATCATTCCCATGATCATCTTTTTTTTCTATGGGATCTAGATGAAATCACTTGTTTAGCACTAGCTGCTTGCTTGGTGCCAGAGTCTTTGTTGAATTTATTATGCAACATATTTAATATATGAAGTGTCTCCTCCCAAGATTTCATAATCCTTTCATTATCAGCTCTATAGCTTTGCAATTCCCTATGTAGACTTCTCATAATTACATGCTCCTGCCTGCCTCTTCTTCCATTTGACTCTATATCAACATTCCCCATGATGAGATGAAGATATATGATTTTTTCCTCATGGATGTAAGATCCTTGAGAATCCTCCATAATCGCAATCCTCATATAATAATTAAAGTTGTTTTCTTGTACCTCTAATTCTGTAAGGAATGTGCATGTAATAATTATTGTTAGAACATGCATGGGATAAAACATTTTATCTGTTAGAATATAGGTTATTTATTCACTAATTTATGAAGGACACATTGCATCAATTTCAAATTCTGATTCCTTAGATGCATTCCTCTCTGAAAAAACTTTCCAACGGTTGTACTCATGCCTCAGTCTGAGGTTTGAGTGAAACGTTACAACATTTACATGCTGCCAATTCCACTCTTTTACAACTACACAAATATATTTATTAATTCCTGGATGATTTTGTTTCCCAAATTAATTTTTTTTGTGGACATATGTCTTCTACTCCTCAATACCTTTCCAAATACTATTCATTTTCTCAAATCTGAGCTCCGATATGAAATTTATGGCCGAGAGAAGTTTAGTCTGTTTTTCCTAATTTACCCTTGTATGCTGCAAGTGATTTATTTCTTTTCCTGCACATTTTCAAGTACCTATTACCCAAATATGACTCCACCATTGGCTTATATTGGTCATAATATTTCCATCGACTGCTCCTATGCCCCAAACAAACCACTGAGCATGGAGTTATTCCCTTTGGAAGTAACCTTGGTGCCAAAATTTTATGCTTATTGTTTTGGCTGTAACTTTCTCATACAAGCTCCATTTTGTGAACTGTTTAGCTAATTGGATAACTCTCTCTGAGTTATTTTATTTGAGCTGCAAAGATAAAGTATACATTTGTACACTCTGTTTTCATGGGGTTTGATTGGTTGAAAACGTCGTTTAGAGTCTAAAAAATGTCCCACAAGTAAATGACCTTCAAAAACCACAAAAAATTGCATAAAACTGACTGTTTTACTACTGTAACAACCCTTTAAATTTGAACTGTTGATCTCAAATTGGGTGGAATCTGAGCCGTTTGTCTACGTAACTATCAACCAATTTCCCATTTCCTCGACAACTGATTTGTACACAACTCCAAATTGACCGATTCAACCATCGATAATATTTGTTGGTGAATGGAACTCCTCATTGAATTTGCCGATGCCCAACCATCGACCGATCAATGATTGAAAATCCCCGATGAATATCGAATACACTTTCCCAAATCACCTGACCTGACCATCGACCATTAACCACTTCTCATGTTGGCTAACGTGGAAACTGCTGATGTGACATGACACATGGATGATGACATGGCATGAAAAGTCATCCTAAGGTGTCAACTTGGATGACGTGGCATGACACATAGATGGTGACATGACATAACATGTGGATGATGACATGGCATGACACATCATCACCCATTTTCCCTCTATTGGCCATCGACCGATTCTCGTGGACGACTGTAACACACATAAATATATATACAATATATAGATATAAATAAATAATCATTAAATAATAATAATTAATACATCATAATGAAAATACATGTCTTATCTAAAAGACATCTCTATTAATGAAAGGGCACCCCTGTGTGGGTATATATGGCCCTCATTGTCATTGTAATATATATATATATATATATATATATATATATATATAGTTCTTATGGATATCTTTATATTCCAAGTATTTTGGATATTTAAGTAGTGAATTAGGTTGGTTCACCATAGTGGTATTAGAGCCTCATTTTTGATCCTGACCAGTGACCACTTATTCAGACTTTAACATAGTTACCAACTTAATGAGAACTCTATAGAGTTTTCATTTTTTTGGGGGTCACATTTTTTGCCCTGTTTTTAAAAATGGTGCTACTGGTAGCACCCCCCTTCCTTTTAAGGTGGTTTTTTGATATTTTAAATTTTATGATCCATAATGTTTCCACATTATTTTTTTAAATGCTTATTTTTTCATCTATTTTCAATTTTTTCTAATTTTTTTTCTTCAACGACGTTTTTACTCATTTTTTAATGCTTCTTTCAATCTTAAAAATATTTTTTATCATTTACTTTTTCAAAATTAAGAATTTTCATATAATTGTGTCTCAATTAATTTATGGTTCCATACTCTTTAAATATACTATAAAATATCATTTTTAACACATTTTTTACCTTCAATACCAAAATAATTGTAGTTAAATAACACTATTTTGAATATTTAGCAAAAATATATAATTCATTTTTTTTTTTATAAATTAAAAACTAAAAAAGCTAAGAAAAAGAAAAGAATTAAATAAAAAATAAAATTAAAAAGCAAATTTATATAAAAAAATAAGATTAAAGAAAAACTTAAAAAAGTGAAGAGGGAAAAAAAACAAAAAACTAAAAATTTATATAAAATTTAAGAAAAAATGAAAAAAGAATAAAAAATAAATTTATGGGAAAGAAAACTTTATAAATGTTTAAAAAAAAGAAAAAAATACAAAAAACCAAATTAATAAAATTGAAATAGAAAATTTGATACCAAAAAAAAAAGAAAAAAAGAAAAAAAGAAAAAGACTTAAAAAAACCAAAAAATTACAACTAAAATATTAAAAAAAAATTAAATTACAAAATTTC
>ML816200.1:66262-81699 GCA_009831015.1 Picea engelmannii | reverse complement strand
GAAGATAACCCCTAGAGAAAGCTACTTGGAGAGTATAAATAAGAGAGAAAAGGTATCTTATGAAAATGATTTTTTAACATAATTGAATATCCATTTGTGAAAGGTTATTTGGGTAGTTATTATTCATAGATCAAATTTGTGGCAGAAAAATAGCGATAGAAAAATTGCGGCAGAAACAATATGGCAAAAAAACCGCGACAGAAAAGCTATGGTAGCAGAATCACGGCAAAAAAACCGCGCCAGTAGAATCCCAATAGAAAATCCTCGATAGAAGAATTGCGGCAGCAAAATCGTGGTAGCAGAACCGCAGCAGCAAAATCGCGGTAGCAGAACCATGACAACAAAATCGTAGCAACAAAATCATGGCTAGAGAAACAGATTTGTAATAGATCCACAACTACTAGAAGAAAAAGGTATGGTTTTCATATGTGTAGTGTTGAATCTATGAATCTAGTTGAGGGTTTGGCTTCTAAATCTGTTGGATGGCCTCTTAGAAGTTTTGGACTTGTTGTAGAGTGAATCTGAGGAAGATCTATTAAAGTTTAGTATTGGTTCATTGATGGTTATATTGGCATAATATTTAATGCATGATTGGAGTCTATTTATGAGAGATATGGCACATCTTGTTTGAGGTATGTTTTGTGATCTAGGGTTTATCTCTTGAGATGGTATTGGTTGTTCAATATTGCTACATATATCAGATTTTTGAGGGATATAGTTAGTATTTTGTTGTTGGTATTTGGAATATGGTCTTTATGTTGTGTATCTCTATTGTGATAATGAGCATTATATCCATGAGATCATTTATGATTTGATAGAAGAGACAGGTTGATGTGATATGTTTTTGTGATAGGTTATGTTGTGCATAGTTGGTGCACTTTTGATGGTACATGTTGTGTGAGTGATTGATGTGTTGATTTTTCAATAAGCTAGGTTAACCATGTAGTTCATTCCAATTTTCATTTGTCTTAAACATAAACAATAATGTTGTAGCAACCAATATCACAAGAAGAAACACCATGCACGAGAACACAAGAAGTATCTTGGGAAACCCTTCTCAACAAGGGAAGAAAAACCAACCAAATCCTTTGTTATATTCTTCAAGAGAAATACCTTCACCACCAATAAGGCCTAGAACACAAGAGGGTGCTCAAACCCTAGAATACTAGCGCCCAATAGAGGTGCACACTTTTCCCAAGGAGATGTACTTGGTAAAATTTCCAAAATCATGTGAAAGATGTGATTCCTCAATGGGGAATTTACCTTTACTTATACTAACCTGAACCTGTCAACATAAGTGTATATTGGAACAACAGGGCCGACCTGACTATATTGTAATATAATTAATATTAACCATATTAATTATCTTTTACATTAATTACTAGTCACATTAAGGTGGGGTCGACCTGTACCATTTACATTACAATCAGGGTTACAGGCAGGTCTAACCCCTGAACAATATAACAAGGTATCTGATACACCCAATAGTGCTCATCCACTAGGGGAACATCCATAGGGATTTCCATATCTCTGGCTCACTGCATTACATAGAGGAATCACTTCTTCACACATTCACCTGTGCTCATCCACAAGCACGTCCACTCAATAAATATTATTTCCCACTTCATTACACAGGAGAGTCATTTGTATTTTTTCTTCAACTCTTCTTCTCAGAGGAGGCTAATATATCATCTTCATTTCTATTCTCATGACGATGCGCCCAAAACTTTGGGATTTCACACATTCACCTTGTGCTTAGTCACAGGCATGTCTAACTGAACAGATCTCCTTTCCCATAGGATAATCATCTGGAGTTCTTCTCAACTCTCTGAATGTAGGAGGTCATCTCTACATTCCATCTCTGTCTCAGATAGGAACCACACACCCTTTTCAGGGGATTTCTCTCAGGTTTGTAAGCTGGAGAATATATCACATTGCTGCAATGATCCACATCTCAGAGGTTTGTAAGCTGGAGAATGAATCACATAACTCCCTCTGAACTAGGGAGGCATTCTTCATCATGTCAAGTCTCACATGGATGTACTCTGATTTTTTCTTGGTTGGAGTCATCAATACTCCCTCTCAACTAGGGATGCATTCTTTACCAAGTTAGTTTGGTGAAGATGTATGCAATCTGCTCATGTGTGGGAAGGTTGTTATAGAAAGATTTACCTCGCCATTGCTATCTTTCATAGAGGGCCTTTTTCCATTTCCCTATGCAGACTTTTCATGCATTTTTGATGAATCCATAGCCAAAAATATACATTTTTCCACATATACGCTCCCTATCAGCTATGCAAGATGCCTATACGCTGGCTTCTCCACTACAGCCCGTGTACATCGGGATTTGTGCCATAAAATATAAAAATGAGGTCGGGTTTCCATGTCACGACAGGAGATATCTGATCCTTGGCCTTCCACATACTAGAAACGTTCCAACTCGGCCCTTCAGTTGCATTATAAAGGCTATAAAAGAACAATTTCGATCTATGGAAAAGGAGGAGAAAGCATTCAACTTTGAGAGAAAAGTTACTATGGAGAAATTACTTCATATTGAGTCTGCATCCCTTTGTCCCTCAAGTCTGAACACAGTGTTCATCCCCCAAGCTCTTCCCCTATTGTTGAGAGAACCTCATTGACTCTCTCTTATGAGCTTGCCTTTGGTGGAGGATTGAAGTGGTGGAGGCCCAGTTGGAAGGAACTTAGTTTCTTCATTTCAAACCATTCCGACACGAAATTTTGTAATGTTGTCACTTCTGTTGATCAATTATTAATAGAAATACTCCTTTCCCATCCTATTGGTATATTGCAAATGTATGATTATTATCCATGGGCATGTTTGTAATGGTTATTGATGGATTATGCTATATAATGTGATAACCCCTTTATATCATCACTATATAATTTCTATGCTCGTTTGTTAAGAACTTATTGCAGGTATAAAGCTTTGGTTCGAAGTGCTCAATGGTGGAACATCATCAAACGTTGGATCGAGGTAGGCCTCTTTCTTATCTTGCACATTAGTTCATATGGAATATGTTGGAATTGAGTTGATTTTTGCAGTCATACCTGTTTGTTGTGGTTTACCCTTGGCCATAGAGAGTTTTTCCCTCGTAACAAAGGTATTGCATGTGTACGATTTTCCTCAGCATCATATCTCTGATATAAGAATATTTCATCTCATCATGTTTCAGTCCATCAGGAAACACTGGGTTCTCAAGGATATTTATAGACAACTCTTGGCTGTGATCATAGGATCCATCTCATGATCAAGTAAATATTTTAGAATTTTGTGAAGCCATACTGCTTCACACACTCAATGTAACATACTCTGCTTCATTGGTATTCAAGGCCACATAGATTTCATTTCCTGCTCCATCAGGAAACTATGGAAAAATTCATGGTAGAAAATCAACCAGATGTTATCTTTTGATCCATTGTACTTTATGCTCAATATGAATCGGCATATCCTGCAAACTCAAGTTCACTTAGAAGACATATCTCAAGCCATATCCAGTTGTTCCTCATAGATATCTTAATACATGTTTTGTTGTTTGTCTAGTGATTCTGTATTGGTTGACTCATGAAATGACTAAGCACATTCACTGCATGGCATGAATCAAGTGTGGTGTTAACCAGATACATCAATGATCCAATAATTTTTGGATTAGTCTCATCTGAATCATTGTCAATCTTCTCCTTTTAAATTCATCACGGTGGATTTTTCATTCTTTCATACTTGAACTTCTTTAATATCTTTACTGTCTATTTTCCTTAACTCAGGAAAATCTCATCGATCCTCTGTCATACGTTTCTTCCCAATAAGTAGTGCATCATACTTAGATTCTTCATCTTGAATTCAGAAGTCAAGGATTACTTGTTTCCAACAACAAGGCTTTCTGAATAAGTCACCAAAATTAGGCTCTCTTCGTTAACACTGTAATGATATAGGTTTGGAACAACAACACTCTTGCTGAAATCCAAACTCATCAATAATTTATCTATATGATATAGTTTCCAACTCATGGATGGAAGTGTATCAGGTTTACTGAGTCAAGTGTCTCATCATAGACAAATCCCTTTGTTTGTGAGAAACCTCTAGTTATATATCTTGTTTTGTATTTCTCGACACTTCCATCAGTTGCATGATTGATATTATAGATCCACTTGGAAGTTATCACCGACTTCCCTTCTAGTCCCCGAATAATATCTTATACATTGTAACACACCCACGATGGGGCATAATTAAAATTTCGCTTTCCTCATGCATCCTGCAAGATTCCAACTCAGTGGGGCCTACTGACCTCCCAATCAATGGATCATCTCCTATTTCTAAGCTGAAGAAACTCTTCAGATCTCTACTGGAACCTCCACAAAACAAATCTATAGGTCCTTTTAATCCCCTGGTGTAGGCTTTGAGACAAAATGTGTGTGCTTTTCCTTGAGGCGACTTTTCCCTTCCTGAGAAAACTACATAAGGGCACTAGTATCCTGACTAAGCCCCTTCCTATCATGTGACAACAACCTATGACAATATTCCTATCCAAAAGGAACTTCAGGATTTTGTGTATTGGGGAATTGGAAAGGAGTTCACCCCTATTTTCCCGATCCCCGAACTACCAGTGTGAGATCGACGACTCATAATTATCCATGATATAATGACTCATATTAAATCGTGAGTGCATACTTTGCAAGTTCGAACAACTCTTCCTTTGACTCTCTCCAATTGTGAGTTAGCAAAGTGTTGATCTCTCACCATGTGTCCTTCCACAATGGACAGTTCACAATCTCCTCCCGGGGTTCCACTGTTTCACCACACCTGGCAACACCATCATTTGAAATGAAAATCCCTACATGCTCTCGATATGATACCCACATTTACTCAATCGAACGATCGAGAGGGGTCATGAAGGGTCCTTAGATCTACGATCCATGGTGCTTCATGACTTTGGGTTTTGGGGGATTTGGTTGTACCAACCCGTAATCTTCTCGGTGTGCGAACTATCGAACTAGCATATCCAATGATCAAGGTGGATCCTGATAGATCCTTATATCAACTATCCACATTATTTCGCGACTTCGGTTTCGAGGGTTCTTACTCACACAATCCATTTTCCCTGGTACACTAAACCCCGAAGCGAAGGATCCGATACCTCATGTTTCCTATCGCCAATGGCTAGGATGAACTTCAACACTCCGGCCTTCAGGATTTTTGGAGTTACTAAACCTCTATTCTCCCGAAGTTGTCAATGCTAGGCTAACTACCTCATAGGTATGACATCCCACCTCATTTCACTCAAATCGGGACTTCACATTTTCGGATTTTTCAAGACAACTTTATTTATTCCTCTTGATACCCAAATTCCCAAAATCCGCTCGCGTCAGATCAACGACCTATGATCCTCCCGTAATCAAATGGATGTGTTCAATTTCGCGAGTTTAGACTTCACGAATTTCTACAATTCTTGCCTTTGAAATCTTCGGCGTGCGAATAAACGATATGTTGATCTTTCGCCATGTGTCCTTCCCAACACCAACGACTAGGTTCAATTTCACGTTTTTGGATTTCACGAGTTTCCACGACTCTTCTATACACTTTCGAAGGGCTTAAATTCCATGCACCTTTCCTGTATCCAACGGATGTTGGTCCTCACACTCTGATCTGATAGCCCAGATCTGATATCCTCATGTGCTTTGTCTTTTTGAAATCTTTGGGTCCCAAAGGCTACGATCTCTGATCCTTTGACGAACCCTAGACATCGGGTCTCATTGGTGTTTCTTAAAATAATATCTCTCCTGAGCTTCTGGACTTAGAATAAATCCACTTCGACTCACTCCTTGTACTAACTCACTCATGTCAAGTTGACGATAAAGGAGGGTGTCGATAGATCCTTGGATCTACGGTCATATTTCTTCGCTACTTTTGAAGACTGAAGGAGTCAAGGCGTTAACACCTGTGCTCCCTTTTCAAATATAATGGTTGTGACAGGCCTCATATCATTCCGAAAGGATCTCATCCATTCATCTTCTAGATGAAAGGATATTCCCTTTCGATACTTAAATGTTGCTATCCTTCCTGATCTTCATCAATTATGAAGGACTTAAGAGCTTTGTGTTCTTTCTCTTGGACTTGATTCTTAGAAGAGTCTTCCTTGCACCCCTTGTGCTCATTCATCAAGTCTAGGACTTAATTGGGTCTCGGTCTCTGCTTCCCTTGCAGGGAGCCTGTGCATATCTTCACTACCTCTCCTAAGCTTAACAAACTTCATCCTCTAAGGAACTCAAAATGATTAGGAAGGTTGACATGCATACCTAAAACTGTTTCCACGATTGACGAACACAGAGTTTGTGATTCTGGCTTATGCCACCATAGGAAACAAGCATTTATGAGTATAAAACATGTCCTATCCATATGATATCCTACTTTCCTAATTACACAATTAGGTAGATACAAAATAAGGAATACAGTATGAATCATTAAGCAATCATAACCATCTCTAAGTCATTCAAGGCATATCTAACTTTAACTCACAATACTACTTAAACACACTAGATATGTGATTACTTATATATTACATGTTACCGCCAACTAACTGACTTTGGGTGTTCGTCCTTCCACCCTACCATAGGCTCAGAGGCATTCACTCTTATCACTTTGGCCACCCCCATGCCAAGCCATGATATCACTAGGGAACTCTTGCAGTTCCCAAGGATCCTTTCTTTGTTCCAGCTTCTATTTGGGTTATGTTCTCTGTGAAATTTTAGGGATTTCTCTCTCTCCATTATGGCCTTGGTGAGGTTTATCAGATCATCACCCAATATCAAACTCGTAGCCTTCTATTTCTCCTCTTGCTGGAGAGATTTGCACCACTCCCTTACAATATTTTTCTCTCCTTCCCCCCATCCTTTCTGGTTGTCCCTGTGTATATATATTACCTTCCTTCTTTTGCAAGGTTCCCGACCCATCATGTTCCTTCTGTCAGAAGGAAGCTCGGGTCTGCAGGTCTCTGTGGTACTTCGGGCTGACATTCTGTAGCTAGCCCATGCTGTTATTCATGGGGGTAATTGATAATTCAATCAATGGTATTTTTTTCCTTAACTGATATCTCTCCTTGGGATCCGAAGGAAGTTTATCATCCTCATCAAGGGAAATTTGGGGTTATTTGATATAATAAACCCTCTTGTATAGTTTTCACATTCTTCCTCTAGTGATATCATGGCTAGTACTTTCAAGGATTCACCCCCACAATCAATTATTGTCAACTCAAACAATAATACATTTACATTGTCCACATGCCTTAGCATGGCAATTCCTATTTTATGATTAATTACAAATTGGGGGAAACAAGGTGTTACAATTCCCTCCCCCTTAAAGGAACACCTTCCTCAGTGTTCTTCCTCAAAAAAACTTGTCATGCCTTTCTCATTCAGTTGTTTCAGAAATCTTGATCTTTCTCTCTCGGTTAGTTCCTTTTTCAGATCCTTAATCTTTTTCATCTGATTTTAATAATTCTTGGACAATCAAGAACGTTAATCATAGTCTTATGCAAAAACATTGTATAAAAATTTCTAGGAAACATTTTCATAATCTTATCACAATAATTATCTGCACAGTTTGTGGATTTGTATCCAGATGGTTGTTTTTTTATCTAGGATCATTGTTTTTCCTTGACATACCCATTGGATGCATGATCCCAATAAATAGTTTCCAAGAACTATAATGGTTTCATCTTTCTTGCAGTCACTCACCCTCCAGGCCCAGGCTCAGGCATCCCCTTCTCTGCTATACAGTCCCTCGGGTGATCTCTCTTGCCTTGACAAGGTTTTCTCACATAGGAAGAACTACCCACCATGTGCATGATCCCAATAGTTTACAAGAAATATTAAGGTCTCCTATACATTGCGGTCACTCACCCTCCATGCCCAGGCTCAGGCATCCCCTTCACTACTATACATTCCCTCGGGTGATCCATCTTTCCTTGCCAAGGTTTTCTCGCACAAGAAGAATCCAAGAGATTCTATTGAGTCTTATAGTCAAGGTGTCCCTCTGGCTTGTGTTACGTCAACACAATGTATTTTAGGCGATCATGTCTTATCACATGGTTCTCATGGCTCAACAATAGCCATTTTTCATCATTTGTCATTTTTGGATAGATCTTTTCTTCTGGCTCAACGAAATTTAGGGACGAAGGTTACTTTCTTTCTCACTTGTATCACAGGTATACAAAAATTCATGAGACATCATTATAAATTTTAAATTCAAAATTTTCTTGTAAATCAGTCACCCACAGATTTCTGAATTCCACATTTTGTTTTCATATTTGTTCCGCACAGGAACCAAATTCACAAGCATGGGACTTTCTTCCCCATAACATTTTATCTCAGTAGGAAATCAATCTTCCTTATGGCTTACGACATTTCCATATCCAAGAATCTTTCTTCCTACAATTCATTCCTCATCTAAACAAATTGTTAGTTCTCATGCACATTATATTTTTATTGCACCTTTACAACGTCATAATTTTTTTTTCATAATTGTGCATACTAAAAATCAAATTACTTTTCTCAAAAGGAAATACCATTCCTTTCAATTTGGCTCAGCAGGAAATTGGTCTTCCTTATGGGCTTACAACACTGTCATATCCAAGTGTTAGAATATAGAAGATGGTGTGCTCATTTTACCATTGACGATACCTTCATCACCCAACCATAGGCTGAAGCCTCCCTCCGAGCACCTTAACCTTGACTGAGAATTCCTTTGAAAGCAAACCATAGGCTAGATAGCCAAACAAAGAGTATCACATCAATCCCCAAGTATAGCGCATCACAAAAGACTGATCAGATGTTCCAAACCCTAGCCAAGAGATATTTAAACCAATACTGAGAACTAGCTATTGCTGCAGCTGCACCTGCAACCCTCCTCCAAACCTGCGCACCAGACTGCAACTGCAGTGCACACCAACTAGGAAAACTGCAATTCTGAGATGCTACAAATGAGAATTGGCGCCCTGTATTTATAGTAATCCTGCCAGTTTGTTGGGGCTGACTTCTCCTTCTGGGTATGTGTCTGTTAAGTATATTATTATGATTTATGGCTGACTTCTTCTCTTGGAGGCTAATAGCCTAATATAAATTATCTTCTTGAGACGACAAGGCTTCTAGGGTTATTAGCCAACTCATTAGGGTTTCTCTTTCTTTCTGAAGTCTTCTATTCTCGTCAGGTTCACACGTGGGGGTAAATACCTCCCGCAACTACCATAATATTAACACTCCCTCCTAGATAGAGAGGCATTTACAGGTAATGGACTTGAGCACAAAACATACCATTTACCCAGTAGCATCAATATAGTCATCTAGACTATTTCATGACTAGATCATGAGCATCACCATCACCATCAGCTGCATCATCTCTCAAAACAATACTTCATCTAAGTAGTTAGATATGATACTAGATAAGTCACTCTCACCATAGAGTGATACAAGAGGAGTAAAAACTATGAATTGTTTTCCATCTGGAAAATATATGTCCATCATTCATCTGAATGATCATTATCTCCAATAAACTGTTGATAGTCTGCAAGGCAATTAGAACAAGAATAGAACACAACTATGTCTATTCATAGTAGTACACAACTACAATCTAGTGGTTAACTACCACATCAAGTAATACATAAGTACTTGATCAACAACATATGGTTGCGAACGGTGAAACATATTCACCACAACAGTCCTCATCTACTATCATATAGTCTTAATAACAAACATCTAAGAGCATCCTGCATAGAAACAATGTTATGATAAAAATTGTATCATCTGGGCCAATCTTTCACTCACGTCTGTGAGATCTGAAAGAATGTCTTCCACCACAGTAGTCTTCATCTGCATAGAAACAATGTTATGATAAAAACTATATTATTTGGGCCAATCTTTCACTCACGTCTATGAGATCTGAAAGAATGTCTACCCTTAGTATAGAATATCAACAATAATCATCTAGGCCAATCTTTCACTCATGTCTGTGAGATCTAAAAGAATGTCTGCCCTCAATATAGAATATCAACAATGGGCTATCTGCCCCATTCTTCTCAACCAAGGAAGGAGGATTGTTTATGATTTCTGAGCCTTGACCATTTCTCACCCTGGGCCATTCCTCCGACACTAAACAAAGTGTAACCTGGGGATAATGAGTCTGCCCTCGAGAAATGTTTGGACCATTCCTTACCCTGGGCCATTCCTCCGACACTAAACGAAGTGTAGCCTGGAGGGAATGAGTCTTCCCCAAGGAATGATTGTCCTGGACTATTCCCCACCCTGGGCCATTCTTCTGACACTTAAAAAAGTGTAACCTAGAGAGAATGAGTCTACCCTCGAGGAATAACTATCCCTGATTCTTGAGCCTGGACTACTCCCCACCCTAGGCCATTCTTCTGACACTAAACAAAGTGTAACATGGAGAGAATGAGTCTACCCTCGAGGAATAACTGTCTGGACCATTCCCCACCCTGGGCCATTCCTTCGACACTAAACAAAGTGTAACCTGGAGAGAATGAGTCTTCCCTCAAGGAATGTCTATCCTACATCAACCTCCAAAATGGATGATTCTTCGAAACTGCTCACAACTCGAACTTCGAAAGAATGATTTCCTGGCGAGGCAGACCATTCTACTTGACCACTACTTAGAGTGACTGCCAAGAAGAATGACTATCCTAGAACACTCCCCATAATGGGAAGTCCCTGTCTATGATACATCAGCAATCAGTCTGCCTCCCATGTTAACTACAATGGGAATTCACTATCCATCAGAAATCTCAATCCACTTTCCGAACAGGAAAGCATCTGTCCAATCTGGACTATTTTTCAATTACAAGGATAAATGATATTTTCAATGCTCCCTCCTAACTGGAGAGTTATTTTAATCACAAAAATAAATGTTTGCGTACCTTCTTCTATTTTGGAGAGTCTTCCCTTCCATCTAAGAGAGTTATTTCCATGAGCTCTAGCTTGAGTATGCAAGTTCTTTCATCTTGAATAGAGGCTTTACCAAAATGTATGCTTATCTGCTCATCTGTGGAGATATGTATTGGAGAATCACTTTCTCCTTTATGGAATTCATTATGGATAATGTAATGCTTGTACTTTAGTCTGGAATACTTTGAAGGCTTCATGTGGATCTGAACAATAGAGTATATCATAGTTGGAGAACTGGAACATATCCATGTGGTACTTCTTCTATCATCATGAGATCTGATCTTCTGAGTAGTCATCTTGATGTTATAAGAAATCTTCACCACGCTTCTGTTGTGCACTGGAGGTTCTCTTCTTATGCATACAAGAGTCTCTTTCTAGTATGGCTCAAAGTCTTGAGATTTCTCTTTATATGCTCTTTATTCAATTTCTCTAGAGAACTTTCTTTGCATTCATCTGATATAGAGTTCTGACTCATGGATGTTGCGGATAATATAATGACTTATATAGAGATAATTCTGGTGTACCTGGAACAATCAATCATCATAGTATTCTCCCTCCATCCGAGAGAACCTCTGGTTCTAGATCTTGCAACGCTTTCATTCATAAGTCTTCTGTACATTGTTCTTCATCACGACTTCTAGTTCTTCTGCTTGATTTCTTTTAGTGATATCGTATCAGGATGGTACAATGAATGGTTGTTCTAGTTTCTCTTCCTTTCTTGGAATCTTCATGTTCTTCTTTAGCTTTTGGGTTCATGGAGTTTCTTATAGATTCCATGTCCTAGAGATTCCACTTCTTACCTTCATTATGGGATCACAGATCTGGATGGACAACCAGGAATACTTTAAGGCTTCTGAGGAAGTCTTCTTCTACAATTGAACTGAACACGTGTTGTTTTTCATGACTGCTACCATGGATATATATATTTCATCATCTTCAATGAATCATAGGATTAGATCCCTCCTAATCCTTGCTTCATGTAAGAGTGCATATAATCTGCTCCCTTTGTCTGACTGAGTCCATGCTTCTGTCTTTGTCCTTATTGTCTTCTACAATATATAATAGAGTCCACTCTTCCATCTGCATCCTTATTGTCTTCTGCAATATATAATTGGATTTCTTTGTCTAACAGAGTCCACGCTTCCATCTTAGTTGTCGTCATAAGTCTTTCTCTAATTTCTCTTGATGTCTGACTTCTAAGCCTCTTCAAGATTGATTCTGATTTCGTCTTATCTTGTAGTAGCTTTCACATGATATATTTCCTTCTTTCATGTGTAATATCTAATGATATTCATTCTTATCTTGTTGTTCTTCCATAGGTATAGTTCTTCTTGAAACACATTTTCTTCCAAGAGATAGATATATAAGATATGTACAAAGATGATGCAAGCAGGATATGTACAGAAAATAAGAATAGTGTTGTTTACCTTTTAGTAGAAGAAGTCTCTTCCATCCTGCTTAGTCTTCTTTGTAGGTTCCTTTTCTTCGGCAACTGATGCTTCATGCTTCTCTTTCCTTTTCTTTAGCTCAGGACACTGTTTCCTGTAGTGACCGTACTTTTGACAGTTGAAGCACTATATTTCTGAAATGTCTTTTCTTTGTTTTGGCTTCCTTCTTGAATCGAACTTTCTTTTGTCTCTGAAGTTCTTGAATCTTGCTGTGAAGGCTTGATCATCATACTTCTTTTGAGGTTTATATTTTCCATTGATCCTTGATTCTTCTTGAGCACAGCAAGTCCAAATTTCTTCAAATGTTGGGTACTCCTTCCTTGTGTTCATGCTTGTGGCAAATGCATCCCATGTCTTGGGAAGACCATTGAGTACTATGTTCACCAATTCCTTTTCTGAAGTGATCTCTTCAATAGTTTGTAGTTGATATCTTAACTGGGAGATCCTTACAAAGTATGATGTTATGTTGTCATCATCATTCATCTTCATGTCACAGAGCTCATTCTTCAGACTCATAACTTGTCCAATGTTTCTGACTGAGAAGAGATTTGTTAGGGCATTGTACATCTTCTTCAATGAGTCAAGATGGGAGATGTAGGGTATCAAGTGGTATTTTATGGAATCCACTATGATACTCATGGAATTTATGTCAACGTCTTTGAACTTCTCCTTAGCTGCAACGTTCTGCAGTTCCTTCTCTTCTCTTTCTTTAAACTCTGGCTTCACGATCTTTCCTTTCAAAATATCCAACACTTTATTCTTGGCAAGGATAAGGTCAATCCTTTTCTTCCATGCTCAGAAGTTAGAAGCTCCATCTAACTTGTTCTCAGACCTCATAGAGTTCGTCATGGCTTGCTTGACTTGGTCAAACCCTGGATTTGACCAGAAATCCAAACTTCACGTCTTGGCCTTCTGAGAGTACCAAGAGATGCGCTGGGCTAGGGTGCATTGATCTATCCAAAGATTAGGTCAATATCGTCACTTAAGGTTCCTCGACAAGAGGTTTAGTGTTTCTACAATTGCTTCTGCTGGTAACCCTAGCTGCAGTGCTTTTGGAAGCTGCTCCTACTAGTAACCCTAGTGGCAGTTCCTCAATGAATTCAATATCTAGCAGCTATGTTTCCTTCCAATGTTTTAGGTTGACTGAAGGGGTGTGGGACCATAACCTGTTAGAATATAGAATATGGTGTGCTTGTTTTACCATTGATGATACCTTCATCACCCAACCATAGGATGAAGCCTCCCTCTGAGCACCTTAACCTTGACTGAGAATTCCTCTGGAAGCAAACCATAGGCTAGGTAGCCAAACAAAGAGTAGCACATCAATCCCCAAGGATAGCGCATCACAAAAGACTGATCAGATGTTCCAAACCCTAGCCAAGAGATATTTAAACCAATACTGAGAACTAGCTGCTACTGCAGCTGCACCTGCAACCCTCCTCCAAACCTGCACACCAGACTGCAACTGTAGTGCGCACCAACTGGGAAAACTACAATTCTGAGATGCTGCAAATGAGAACCGGAACCTGTATTTATAGTAATCCTGCCAGTTTGTTGGGGCCGACTTCTCCTTCTGGGTATGTGTCTGTTCAGTATATTATTATGATTTCTGGATGACTTCTTCTCTTGGAGGCTAATAGCCTAATATAAATTATCTTCTTGAGCCGACAAGGCTTCTAGGGTTATTAGCCAACTCATTAGGGTTTCTCTTGCTTTCCAGAGTCTTCTATTCTCATTAGGTTCACACGTGGGGGTAAATACCTCCCGCAAATACCATAATATTAACACCAAGACCCTTTTCCTTCTGTATTTCATTCTTCACACACCCAAACAAACTGTTAGTCGCTCATGCCTCCATGTATATATATATATATATATATATATATATATATATATATATATATATATATATATGTATGTATGTATGTATGTATGTATGTATGTATTCAAAGCCATGCATACTAACAATTCATCACAGCTACATAAACATAAAAAGGGGATTTCAATCCTTGCCTATGCCTCATTTCACTCATACCAGACCTTTCAAAACGTAATTCAACATTTCAAGGGATTTTAACAAATGTGACAATATTCATGGCCACATTCATACCCAATGCACTCTTGCATTGTCTCCAAGTTCGTCACACTTTATGATCGGTTCTTGGCCATGGGGTGTTGGGATTTAACCAACCTTTTCCTCATATGGCTTATTCATTTTCATTCACTCTTATAGCAGGACCATGCTTCCTTCTATAGGATGGTCACATTCCCAAATCAGTACATATGAAACTCAACAATTTCACATGAATGCCTTTAAGAATTCTTCCTTCATTAATATCTAGGGTGCCAACACTCATGGCCACCCAAGAAATTCTCTTAGTAAAGGTTTTTGACCTTTTGAGTCAATAGAGATCATTTGGTTCAAATGTTGCTGCATCATACAATTAGTCTTCACTGCAGAGGTTCACACCTCCAACATTTAGGGTTCTTCTTCCTGAATCATACCCTAATTGGGTATCCATGGCATACAACCGCCCTCTAAAATTTCATGTATAACATGATACAATAAAATATTTCAGAAGGGATTCTCACTCAAATCCTTTCATACCTTGAGCCACATAAGAATGAACATTTTTATACCTATTCTTGGCTACTAGCACTCTCTTTCCGATATTTACCTCATCAATGGTGCTTTAGCGGGGTTTTCACAGCCCTGTCAACAATCTTTCGACCGAAGCCTTCCCATGGTCACCCTTTGCTTGAGGTTTCCCATCATTGGAAACTGTCTTCCTCAATAGCTCTAGGTCCTTTCTATACATAGCATGCATCATCATAGTCACAATTACATTAGTTATAATATTAAACCAAATGCATGTATCATAACATTCGAATTCATAAAACATCTTCAAAATGTCCTAGTATATCTTCATGCATGTTAAGCCCTAATATTGGCTCATTACCCCTTAATTGGGGCATATTAGATTAGTAATGCTATTTTATTTATGTCGGATTTAGGCCATT
>ML816200.1:39064-61540 GCA_009831015.1 Picea engelmannii | reverse complement strand
GATGGACAAACTGAGATAGTGAACAAATGTCTGGAAGGCTACCTTCGTTGTTTTGTCTTTGATAAACAAACACAATGGTTCAAATGGTTACCCTTAGCAGAATGGTGGTATAACACTTCCTTTCACACTACAACAAAAATGACACCATTTATGGCACTTTATGGATACCACCCTCCTTCCATCACTTCTTCTCTAAAAGAAAAATCTAAGGTTCAAGCAGTGGAAGATCACATCGAGAATCAACAACAAATTATCTAAATCTTAAAGGACAACCTGACCATGGCACAGAATCGCATGAAACAACAAGCAGATCAACATCGTAGTGAAAGAAGTTTTGAAGTGCAATATAATATATTTCAATTGTATCTTCATCCATACAATCCTTATCACTATGGTGTCAAAACATTTACTTTTATTAGTAAATCAGTTTTCTCATTCAAGAGAAAACATAATACTCAACAAGGAAGAATTAAGGACTCTCCCCTTCTTCCAACTCTTTCTACACCACCTCGGACTTTTCAGCGTAGTTGAGTTATATCTAAGGCCTCACTACATTTTATTAATCATGGCTTCAACCAAGCCTAATCAATTAAACGTACGCATTTATTCATTTGATCACACTCGGGGAGTTTACTTTCCTTTTACCAACTATATCGGTTTCCACAACTGCTCTTTAATCCTACGAATCTGTTAAACAATTTAGGGTTCTTAGGGTGAGGAAAGTGTTCCTCCTTTACTTATGGAATCTACTTTTTATTGTGATCTTTTTTATTTTTTCTTGAGCAGCCTTGGTTAGGCCTCACCCTAACCCTTTTTTTGGAATACAATAGCATGCTTTAATAGCAAACTTTTTGTTCATACTAGATCATGAACCTATGCATCCAACACATTACCATTCGTTCATTGGGATGGTCAATATTCATTTATTAGTCTTCTACTCATTACACGATGTTTTTCAAAATGTAATCCTATATATATATATATATATATATATATATATATATATATATATATATGTATGTATGTATGTATGTATTCATATAAGCTTGTGGCTTACTACTTAATTCTTAGCAGTCATTAAGGTTGTGACTTTGTTTTCCTAACAGGGTCTTCACACAGTTCCTCCACAGGGAACTCCTTCAACATGCAACTTATTTATTGCATATCCATCACTATCTATGCTAGACTCAACCTTGAGATAGCTTTTATCTGTTTACCAAACATTCCTTACGGAATATAAACATGCATATTTGTCATGTACCTAATTACATATTCTGGTTTTGTTAACTTACATCCATGATGTATTTAACCATATTCATAATTCTAAGCCTGCATGTAGTTGTCATAGGTATATTTCACAACCCACATACATCTTTACTTTTAAGATCAGTTAACTCGGGATTGTTCACAATCCTTCTCATGTGATTCCCAAAGGCATAATCACTTGCCTCTTATTATGACAACATAACATCTTTGCTCATTTACCCTTCTATCTAATCATATTAGTATTCCCTGAGAAAAGGGAATACACTCCCCTCAAGCTATTACTTGGAACAGAACTTTTGTGACTCTTTACAATGGGGTCAGCCATGCATCCATAGTATTTGTTTGATTTGGACAAGAGAGATTCTTACTTTATATTTCCCTCATTTAGGTAGTCACCTCGTGCCTTTAGTATACCTTTATTCTTACATCATACATGTGCATCACTTGTACATGAAATATCATTCATACCTAATTGGTATTAAATCAGGCTTTATATCAAGAAGCTTCACAATGCATTAAATCCATGCAATCAAGCATAACACACACAAACCTAACCAAACATTTATCATGCAAGGCCATTGCTTGCACCCCTTCCATGTCATTCACACACATGGACATATCCAGCTTCAATATCCCTTTTCCAAGGATCTTCCAAGCATCCTTATGATCATGTATACACATTCGTGTATATGTAGGTGCATCTATTTCACATTTTTACCTAATGCATTCACTTGATAGTTTAATTTCATCATTAGTGTCTGTTAGTTTGAGACTTCAATCACTCACAGGACTAATCTCATAGTCATACCTCGTGTTGGTGTTGCCTTCTCTCATGGCTATAACCAACTAGGGTCACTTTCCTCTTTATGCAACAATGTCTTAGCAAGAAAACCTCCTTGCCTCAGCGTCCATAGGGTCTTACCCATCTCACTTTTCTCTGGTCATGAGGATTTTTATACTCTAATTTTAATATAGATAAGTAACTATAAATGCCAAGGATCCTACCTAATCCTATCAGATTTCCTTTAACCCACAAAGGTATTAACCATCATACAATCCACCATCATCAGTGCCTAGAGTTCCAACTGCCCATGCTTAGAAGCATTGTTACGAACACCATGTCATCCATCCTTCCGGCTTCAACTATCCTTGACAGAACCCTTCCACCTTCAGCTATCCATATTCAAGTCTTATTATAAACGTTAATTATCATATCCCTACTCCAGTAAGAGTAGTTATCACTTCTACAAAGGGTTAAACAAATTTTTCTGTTGAAATTCAACAAGAATTCCCAAAATCATAGGTTCAATATGTAGTCCTTCTCCTCAAGGAGTAAATGCAGATAACAATATATCCTTACATGACTTGTACATGAGCCCAAGTAGGCCAAGTGTTGTAACCATGCTCCAATACCAATTTGTAACACACCCACGACAGGGCATAGTAAAAAAATTCTCTTTTTCCTCATGCAGCCCGCAAGATTCCAACTCAACGAGGCCTGCTGACCTCCCGGTCAATGGATCATCTCCTATTCCTGAGCTGAAGAAACTCTTCAGGTCCCTGCTGGAACCTCCATGAAACAAATCTACAGGTCCTTTTAATCCCCTGGCGTAGGCTTTGAGACAACCTGCATGCAGTTTTCCTTGAGGCACCTTTTACCTTCCTGAGAAAACTACATAAAGGGTGCTAGTATCCTAACTAAGCCACTTCCTTTGATGTGACCATGGCCTGTGGCCATATGCCTATCCGAAAGGCACTTCGAGACTTTGTGTATTGGGGAATTGGAAAGGAGTTCAGTTATTTTTTCCCGATCCCCGAACTCCCGATGTCAGATCGACAAATCATAATTCTCCACGATCTAACGGCTCATATTAAATCATGAGTGCGGACTTCACAAGTTCGAACAAGTCTTCCTTTGACTCTCTCCAATTGTGAGTCAACAAAGTGTTGATCTCCCACCATGTGTCATGCCGTAATGGACGGTTCACAATCTCCTCTCGGGGTTCCACTGTTGCACCACACCTGGGAACACCATCATTCGACATGTGCATCCCTAAGTGCTCTTGGTATGATACCCACATTTCCTTGATTGAACGGTCGAGAGGGGTCCCAAAGGGTCCTTAGATATACGGTCCACGGTGCTTCACGACTTCAGGTTTTGGGGGTTTTGGTTGCACCAACCTGTAATCTTCCTGATGCGTGAACTATCGAACTAGAAGATCCAACGGTCAAGGTGGATCTCGATAGATACTTATATCAATGATCCATGTTATTTCACGACTTTGGGTTTTGGGGATTCTTACTCAAACAATCCATTTTCCCCGGTACACTAAACCCTGAAGCAAAGGATCCGGCGCCCCATGTTTCCTATCGCCAACGGCTAGGATGAACTTTGACACTCTGGAATTCGACAGTTTTGGTGTTACTAAACCTCTATTCTCTTGAAGTGGTCAACGTTGGGCTGACTACCTCATAGGTCTGACGGCCCACGCCTTTTCACTCGAATAACGACTTCGCGTTTCGGTATTTTTCAAGATAGCTTTCTCCGTTCCTCCCGATACCCGAATTCCCAAAATCTGCTCGCATCAAATCAACAGTATACGATCCTCCCATAATCCAACGACTATGTTCAATTTCATGAGTTTAGAATTCGCGAGTTTCTACAACTCTTTCCTTTGAAATCTCCGACGTGTGAATCAACGAAATGTTGATATTTCACCATGTGTCCTTCCTAGCACCAACGGTTAGGATCAGTTTCGTGAGTTTGGATTTCATGATTTTCCACGACTATTATGTACACTTTCAAAGGGATTAAACCCCGTGGACCTTTCCTGGATCCAATGGCTTGTGGTCCTCGCACTCTGATCTGACGACCCATATCTGATCTCCTCCTGTACTTTGGCTTTCTCAAGTCTCTGAGTGCCAAAGGCTACGACCTTTGATCCTTCGATGAACCCTAGACTTCAGGTCTCATCTGCATTTCTTAAAAAGATATCTCTCCTCAGCTTCTGGACTCATAATAAGTCCACTACGGCTCAATCCTTGTACTAACCCACTCGTGTCAAGTCGATGTCCAAGGAGGGTCCTGATGGATCCTTGGATCTAAGGTCATATTTCATCGCTACTTGTGAATACTGAAGGAGTCGAGGCGTTAACACATGTGCTCCCTTTTCAAATCTAATGGTCATGACAGGCCTCAGATCCTTTCGAAAGGATCTCCTTCGTTCGTCTTCCAGATGAAAGGATATTCTCTTTCGATACTTAAATCTCACTATCCTTCCTTAGATTCGTCAGTTATGAAGGAATTAATAGCTTTGCACTTTTTCTCCTCGACTTCACTCTTAGAAGAGTCTTTTGCACACCCCTTGTGCTCATTCTTCAACTCTAAGACTTAAGTGGGTCTCGATCTCTACTTGCCTCGCAGCAAGCCTGTGCATATCTGCACTACCTCTTATGAGGTTAACAGACTTCATCCTCCAAGGGACTCAAAATGGTTAGGAAGGTTGAAATGTATACATGAAATTGTGTCCACAGTCGACGAACACATAATTCATGACTCTGGATTATGCCCCCACATTACACAAGAATTTACGAGTATAAAATATGTCCTATCCATATGATTTCCTACTTTCCTAATTACACAATCAGGTAGATACAAAAGAAGGAATATAGTATGAATCGTTAAGCAATCATAACCATCTATAGGTCATTCACAACATATATAACTTTAACTCATAGTACTACTTAAACACACTAGATATGTGATTACTTATCTATTACAGGTTTCCGCCAACTAACTGACTGTGGGTGTTTTTCCTTCCACCCTACCATAGGCTCAGAGGCATTCATTCTTATCACTTTGTCCACCCCCGTGACAAGCCATGATATCACCATAGAACTCTCGTAGTTCTCAAGGATCCTTTCTTTGTTCCAACTTATGCTTGGGTTCTTTTCTCTGCGAACTTTCAGAGATTTCTCTCTCTTTGTTATGGCCTCAATGAGTTTTTTCAGATTCTCACCCAACATCAAAATCACAGCCTTCTATTTTTTCTCTCACTGGAGAGCTCCGTGCCACTCCCTTACGAGATTTTTCTCTCCTTCCCCCTGTCCTCTCTGGTTGTTCATGTGTATCTATCTTACCTTCCTTCTTTTGGAAGGTTCCTGACCCGTCACGTTCCTTCTGTCAAAAGGAAGCTTGGGTTTGTAGGTCTCTGTGGTACTTCAGGATGACATTTTGCAGCTAACCCATGCTCCCATTCATGGGGGTAGTTGATAATTCAACCACTGGTCTTTTCTTCCTTAATTGATTTCTCTCCTTGCGATCCGAAGGAGGTTTATCATTGTCATCAAGGGAAATTTGGGGTTATTTGATATAATGAACCCTCTTGTATAGTTTTCACATTCTTCCTCTAGTGATATCATGGCCAGTACTTTCAAGGCTTCACCCCCACAGTCATCTATTGGAAACTCAAACAATAATACATTTACATTGTCCACATGCCTTAGCATGGTAATTCCAAAAATTGGGGCAAACAAGGTATTACATACATCATTCTTTAAGATATACTGGTATTCATCTTTTATGGAATCTTTCCATGTCTGTTCTCCTGTTGCTTCTCTAAGACAAGGAGGTTGAGCATCAATTTAGTGTCTCATTACTGAAGGATAGCTCGAAAATATCTTTTTCTTTCTTGGGATGTGCCTTGATAGGCTTGTATGTTTCTGTGCCTCTTGCAGATTGAGTCTAGGTAGGACTTTTATGACCTACTACAATATCTCTGAACATATCAACTGGAAAAACTAGATCAACTCGAACAATGTCTATCTCCCTCTAAATTGATGAAGGGGGAGAAGGTATTGTCTCACTGTCAATATCCATCTAAGATGTTGTGGGTATTTGAAACACTATCTCTTTTTCAAGGACAATGTATATGCTTGTCTCAATCTGTCTTTGACCAGGGATGTTGATCTAGAATGTCTTTGAAGAATCATTGTATCCTTTCTTTCTAAAGTATCTAGCTTGGACTTCTTCTCTTTATGTATATGAAAAATACACTGTGTAGTGTCCCCAAGGCGAAGCCCCATTGCAAACCATGTTCTGAAAGAAATTGTAATTATGTTTTATAGGCTGGTGAGCCAAGTTTTTATAAGCTGGAGGCTTATGTGTTTGTTAGGCTAGGGAGCCTAAGTGTTGAAGGCCAGGAGCCTGCTGTTGTATATGTAATCATGTAGAACACTTAATAAAATATAAACACCACCATGTGCAGACCGACCATGATGAATGCGTGAAGGGGGACTAAGAATCCACAGAGTGGGCAAGGAATTAGGGGCTGGAAGGTGGGAAAGAGGCTAAGTGTTGAGCCTGGGGGCCAATCCTGGGAATAATATTTTAATATTATTCAAAAAGAACATGTGCATTTTATGTTTCATTTCATCCTAAGTTTTGGAAAAGGTAAGCGTGCAAAGGGGATGCATGCTGATGGAACGCATGCAGTTCCAAGGGTGACAAGTGTCATCCCTGGTGCATGCAAATAAAACGGCCAGGAGGAGCCATGAGAGGGATTATCCTCCATTCTACCTGACAGTCTGAAGGTGAACGATCGGACCTATGCAAAAGAATACCCTGGTGCATCCCTGAGAGCTGAAAAGCCTGGGTTGACTTCTGAGATAGCCGGTACAACCCCTGTCTAAACAGTTCGAACCTGTGTTGACCCTGCATGGATTGTTTGTCACACATCCCTGAAAACTAGAGTGTGAGTCTATTCTATGCTGGCGGATTGGGAAATAAGAAGTGACCAACCATTGTTGAACCTATTGGGAAGCCCATGTCTGTTTTCCCCGTTAGTTGTTATGACCACGCAGTGCTGGACTGCGTGGGGTCTTGTTGGCCAGTGGTACAACGTTCTCTCCAGGTGAGAGAGGTGATTGAGGTTGGAAGAATAGGTTGTTGTCCTGTGAGCGATTCTCTCCAGGTGAGAGAGTGTGCGAAGGAAGGAGAGGACTCCTGGAAGGAACCCTATAGCTGCCACAGAGCTCGGAGACTTTCGGTTCAGCCTGTTCCTATAACCCAAGGCGAGGGAGATTAGCATCGAAGGACTGTCCAGGTGATAGAGAAGGTGTATTCTCCTGGGGTGGAACAGGCATGTGGGGAATGAGGATATGTGGGCAGTGAGCGTGGGAGGTTCCTGGGGAGAGAATCCCTTCCTTGTTGTTGTTGTGTGTGTTGTTTTCCCTGTAACCTCAACCTAGCCTAGGATTCCTTTCCTAGGGGTGGAGCTTAGTCCCAGCTCGGGGGTGACCCACTGCTGAGCTGATGAACATTGCGGTCTAAGGCTGGGAGGTTCGTGGAAGGCCTGCACTTGGTTGGTGGATTCTACCACTGTTTTACAGATAAGTACCAGATGATGCTTTAATTATGTTTTGTAACTCTGTGCATTATAATTATCATGCATTATGCTGTGCATTTGGATTAATGTATTTTCCATGAATTATTTATGTTAAAAATGATTCTTATGCTTACTCTGAGCTTAAATGTATTTCTTTTCTTAAATGCATGTGATTAATTATGAATGAGAATGTGTTATTCCGTGTAGTAACACCTACACGGTAGCTAAGGTGCGCTACAGTTGTTCTGGGTTATCTACCAAGAGGTGTTATAGTAACCTTGGTAGCTGAGTGAAAAGGGTGTTACAGTTTGGTATCAGAGCGGTCTTTGGACCGAGAATCTAAGGGGAAATTGGGTCTGGAAGGCAAATTTCAAACCCTGGTCTACTCAAAAATGTCAAGGAGTTACTTGACGAGTTTTTAAAGCTCAGGAGGTATAGCAGTGTTATGAAACCGCAACCATTGTGGTATGAGTCCACAGGGAGAGAGGAATCCACACCGGTGGTGTGGAAGCTCTAGGATCTATTCGGGAGGGAAGTCGAACCCTTGTGAGCCGTCAGATCTTGAGCAAGTTACCCGACAGCTGTCAGATCCATAGAGAGTTGCACGGAGTTTTAAAGCTTCATGAACAGGAGGGTGAAAGTCTCGAAAGGAGTTGGCTTATCGGGATATCGACGTTCAGGATATCAGAGTTCTCGAGGTTGAGAAGGTCGAGACATTTCAAGTTCCGAAATAGCGAGAGGGAATCTAAGCCGTCCGTCTAAGGAAGGACGTGTATCGCGTGATCGTCCAATTCGGAGATTCGGACACCCAGACTCACATAGGTGAGCGTTTTTTACCTTGCACCAAGCAAAGTCCCAAGATTTGATCTGAGCCATCCAATAGTTGAGACACATGGAAAAGATCGAGTGACCCGTCAGTATACAGGCTACTGGGGTTTTGAGTTGACAAAGGATTTTGTCACCGGGGAAAGTCCCGATAGAAAAGTCAAATCGGCACATCGGGGTTCGGCGTTTCGCGAATCCTGGAGACGAGACGTCAGGGACAATTGGAACTGTGAAATCATGAGAAGCGATCAGGACCATCCATCATAGAAGGACGCATGGAGGAGATTAGAGCATTCAGGGGATTTCCCGAAAGGAAATCTTCATTGTGGGGCCTAGCTGATGTCACATCGGGAAATCGGGATTCGGAGAATCGGGAATCCCGTGGACAAGAAGTTTATGCATTTCGGTATTGGGAAGTCCGAAACCCCAATAGGAGATAAGGCTGTGGTCTTATGGGATAAAGTTCATATCGGCCAGGAGGTTAGTCAGGAAGGCTAACGCGTAAAGAGTTGTATCAGGGAATTATCTCATCAAGGATCGTCGGATCACGTATGAGAAACTGTGTATCGGATTTTGGGAATAGGAGTGACAAGAGGTTGGGAGTCACTGCGTAATGAAGTCCCAGGTACCGAAAAAAAACCCAAAGGCCCGAAAGTCCCGAAAGTCCCGAAAACTGAAGTTTCAAAAACCCAAAAAGTGCAGAGCCGAACGAGAGCTCAGAAAACCCATAGGAATCGAAATGTCTTTTGTTCTTGTTGGTGTTAGTCATAAATGTTGTGGATTGTTTATGAAGTTTAATGGCCTAACAAACTTCAAATTTAATTGCACAGAGTGTGTGTGCAGAGTTCAACAAAGGCCAGGACTCCAGTTAACCAACGCCGAGTATGGAGTGGGGAAAGGTGCAGATTACCCCCGAAATAGAAGATGAACAGGAAGGAAAGGATGTTAACCTGGGAGTCGAAAGATCAAACTCTAATGGGCATGGAAAAGAGAAGGATAAGGAAGGACACATAATGAAAATCATTGAAGGATTGCAAAGAGAGGCCAAGGCTTGCTGAGCTGATAGCCGAAATATCATGAAAGTCAGGGATCGGCAGGGTGAATTAAACTTAAAATTTTTGAGGAGCCTGGAAAGAATAGAGAAGAAACTCGAGAAAGGAAGAGACTCAAGTACGACGGAGAGTCGCAGAACCCATGGGAGAAGAAGTAGGTCGAGGAGTGGTAGCTGACATCTTAGTCGCTCCCAAAGACATTCTGACAGGGAGACACACAGTGGTTCAATCCCGTCCCCTACCAGAAAACATCGAAAATCTGGAAAGGAGGAATTGAAAGGGGAGATGAACAAGATTAAGCCTCCAACATTCGATGGAGAACATGAGAAGGAGGAATATGTTGAGACTTGGTTGCTTGGCATGAAGAAATACTTCCAACTGCAGAATTATTCCGCCCATGCAGAAGGAAGAATTGCAATGTATCAACTGAAAGGAAAAGCATCCATGTGGTGGGATCAGTTTTTGCAGGTGCACCACATCAGAGAGAAAGAGGTCACTTGGAAGGAATTTAAGAGGTATTTTGAGAAGAAATACCTGACCAAAAGATACTATGACAGAAAGATGACGGAGTTCTTCGAACTCAAGCTAGGCAGCATGACTATTGATGAGTATGAATGAAGTTTTCTAGAACTACTGAAGTATGTTCCATTCATCAAAGATGAGGCTGTCAAGATTCAGAGATATCTGAGTGGACTGCCACCTTCCATTGGTGACAAGATTCAATATGATGATCCTAATACCATGGAGGAAATAATAAGAAGGGAGAAATGCTTATACGAACAACAAAGAGAAAAGCCTACCTTTCGGAAGGCTTGGGATGGCCAAAAGAGGTTTAAGAAGGAACAGAGGCAAAAGGGAAACAAGCCTCCCTTTTTCAAGAACGGACTTGGGGGACAGTCATCCTTTAGAGACCCCAGGAAAGTTGAAGGGAGTGAGCAGATGCCAAGGTATCCACCTATGGAGTGTTGGGGTTGTAAAGGGAATCATCGGTACAAAGACTGCCCCCACAGAAAAGACAAAGAAAGAACTATCCATACTGTTCAGCAAGCTCAAACAGTGGAGGATATGGGCAGTAGAATGTCGAGGATCTATGTAGCCCTGGACAACAAGCAAGCAGAATTTCAATCGCACGTGATTGAAGTGGAAGGTATGATCAACAACCGACCACTTGTTATTTTGATTGATTCAAGGGCTAGCCATAGTTATGTAGATCCTAGAGTGGTGGAAAGTTTGCATCTAACGAGAAGAAAACATGAGAAGTCTTGGTTAGTGCAGTTGGCCACAGGGACCAAGAGGAAGGTCACTGAATTGGTTAAGTCTTGTTCAGTGGACATGAAGTGAATGAGCACTAAGGCTGAATTGAACATTCTGCCTTTAGGTTCATACGATTGCTTAATTGGGATGGACTGGTTGGACCAGCACCATGCCCTTCTGGACTGCCGTAACAAGAGATTTACATGTCTGGATGAAGAGAGAAATCAGGTAACAGTCCAAGGAGTTCCCAGAGCCGTGGCTGTGAGGGAAATCTCAGCCATGCAGCTGAAGAAATGTTATCGGAAAGGCTGTCAATTATTTGCAGCTCAAGTGGAATAAGCATCCCGAGATGTAGTCTCAAATATGGAAGACCACGAAGTACTCGAAGAATTCAAGGATATATTTCAGGAGGTACTTGGACTACCTCCGAAAAGAGACATCGATTTTTCTATAAATTTGATGCCTAGAGCAGCTCCATTTTCGAAGACTCCTTATAGAATGAGTACACCAGAACTGAAAGAGTTGCAATTGCAGCTCGAAGAGCTACTAAAGAAAGGTTACATTTTCCCCAGCGTGTCACCGTGGGGAGCCCTGGTCCTATTCGTGAAGAAGAAAGATGGGACGTTGAGGCTGTGCATTGATTTTTGACAGTTGAATAAGGTCACTGTCAAGAACAAATATCCTCTGCCAAGGATTGATGATATTTTTTATCAGTTGAAGGATGCGAAAATATTTTCGAAAATAGACCTCCAATCAGGATATGACCAAGTGAGAATAAAGGATGAGGACATCAACAAGACCGCCTTTAGAACAAGGTATGGTCATTACGAGTTCACGGTGGTGCCGTTTGGGCTGTCCAATGCACCTGCTGTCTTCATGTGCTTAATGAATGGAGTGTTCAGAGATTATTTGGACAAGTTTTTCATAGTCTTCCTGGACGATATCTTGGTGTATTTCAAGACAGAGGAAGAACATGAGCAACACCTGAGAATGGTGCTACAGGTGTTGAGAGAACACCAGCTATACGCAAAACTGAGCAAGTGCTCTTTTTATCAAAGACAGATCCACTACTTGGGACATATTATATCTGAAGAAGGGATCGCTGTGGATCATGAAAAGGTACAAGCTATTCGAGAATGGTCAGCGCCAAGGAATGTGGTAGAAGTTATATCTTTTATGGGTCTAGCAAGCTACTATAGGAGGTTTATAGCCAGATTCTCAAGGATAGCTCATTCTATCACTTCCTTGCAAAGGAAGGGGAAGAAGTTCCAATGGACTGAAGAATGTGAGAGCAGCTTCCAGCGATTGAAGTAGATGCTAACCAGTGCTCCAATCCTAAAGATTGCAGATCCAAATAAGGATTATGTAGTGTGCACAGATGCATGTAAGGAGGGGCTGGGAGGAGTTCTCAGCCAAGGGGGATTTGTAGTTTGTTATGAATCCCGAAAGTTGAAGGAGCATGAGAAGAATTATGCCACTCACAATTTAGAGTTGGCAGCAATCATCCACGCCTTGAGGAAATGGAGACATTACCTCATGGGAAAGAGATTCGAGATGAGAACAGACCATAATGGTCTGAAGTATTTATTTGATCATCCGACCTTAAATGCCATGCAAATCAGATGGCTGGAGTTTCTGTGCGAATATGACTTTGATATCAAGCATATCACAGGGAAAGAAAATAAGGTGGTTGATGCACTCAGCAGAAAGGTGCATGAATTACATTCTATAGCCATTAGCATGTACCAGACTGAGATGAAAGACATAATTTTGGAAGCTGCAAATGTTGATTTGCAGTACAAAAATCTTGTAGCAAAACTACAGCAGTGTGAGGGACCACAGACCAAGGAAAGTTACACCTTGGGAACTGATGGTCTACTTTTGTATAAAAACAGAGTGTATGTACCCAATGTCCGAGAATTGAAGATGGAAATTCTGAAGGAGATGCATAATGTGGCTTATGTTGGACATCCTGGATATCAGAATACTACGACAGCAGTCAAAGGCCATTATTTTTGGCCCGGTTTGAAGAAAGAAATTGCTGAGTACATCGCTAGATGTATGGAGTGCCAAAAGGTTAAGGCTGAGCATAGGCACCCAGTAGGGTTGTTGCAGCCTTTACCTATTCCTGAGTGGAAATGGGATGTGGTGACAATGGATTTTATCACCGGATTACCTAGAACAAGCAAGCATCATGATTCAATCATGGTGGTGGTGGACAAGCTTACTAAAGTTGCCCATTTTATTCCACTGAAAACCACCCACAGGGCAGCTGATGTTGTTGATATCTTTTTAAAAGAAGTTGCATGCTTGCATGGAATTCCTAAGACAATTGTGTCTGATAGGGACCCAAATTTCACTTCGAATTTTTGGAAAGGATTGTTCAAAGGATTCGGAACAAATCTGAACTTTAGTACATCATATCATCCCGAGTCTGATGGACAGACAGAGAGAGTAAACAGAGTAATAGAAGACATGTTGAGAATGTATGTGATGGATAAACCATCAAGGTGGTAAGACTACCTGCATTTGGTAGACTTCGCCTACAATAATGGGTATCATGCATCATTGAAGATGAGCCCATTCGAAGCGCTCTATGGAAGAAAGTCCAACACTCCAGTGAGCCGGGATAATCCAGCTGACAGAGTAGTAGTTGGGCCTAGGCTACTCAAAGAGATGGAAGACCAAATGATAAGAATTAAACATAATTTAAAAGCTGCCCAGGACAGGCAGAAACGTTACGCTGATAGTAACAAAACCCATAAAGAATTCAAAGTGGGTGACCATGTTTTCCTGAAAGTGAAAACTAACAGGAGTTCCCTGAAGCTGGGAAGTTGCGCCAAGTTGGCAGCAAGATTTTGTGGGCCATTTGAGATCCTGGAAAGGATTGGGCCAGTTGCATACATGCTTGCATTACCTGCATCTATGACTGTACATAATGTGTTTCATGTTTCATTGCTTAAGAAATATGTACCTGATGCTAATCATATTATCGATTGGACTGTGATTCAAGTGGAACCAGAAGGTGTCCTGCAAGTGCATCCTATGTGTATATTGGACAGGAAAAGCAAACAGCTCCGGAATCGAGCGATAGAGCTTGTAAAGGTCTAGTGGACCTGGTACGGTCCTGAGGATGCAACATGGGAGCATGAAGAGGTTATGCGGGCAGAGTACCTGCATCTTTTTGAAAATTTTGAAAGGCTTACAGAGACAGTGTAAGTTGCACTAAGGACAGTGCAAAAATAAGGGGAGGGGAATTGTAGTGTCCCCAAGGCCGATCCCCGTTGCAAAACATGTTCTGAAAGAAATTGTAATTATGTTTTATAGGCTGGTCAGACAAGTTTTTATAAGCTGGAGGCTTATGTGTTTGTTAGGCCAGGGAGCCTAAGTGTTCAAGGCCAGGAGCCTACTGTTGTATATGTAATCATGCAGAACACTTAATAAAATATAAACACCACCAGGTGCAGACCGACCACGATGAATGAGTGAAGGGGGACTGAGCATCCACAGAGTGGGCAAGGAATTAGGGGTTGGAAGGTGGGAAAGGGGCTAAGTGTTGAGCCTGGGGGCCAAGCCTACGAGGCTTAAGCCTGTGAATAATATTTTAATATTATTCCAAAAGAACATGTGCATTTTATGTTTCATTTCATCCTAAGTTTTGGAAAGGGTAAGTGTGCAAAGGGGATGCATGTTGATAGAACACATGCAGTTCCAAGGGTGACAAGTGTCAGCCCTGGTGCATGCAAATAAAATGGCCAGGAGGAGCCATGAGAGGGATTCTCCTCCATTCTACCTGACGGTCTGAAGGTGAACGATTGGACCTCTGCAAAAGAATACCCTGGTGCATCCCTAAAAGCTAAAAAGCCTGGGTTGACTTCTGAGATAGCCGATACAACCCCTGTCTGAACAGTTCGAACCTGTGTTGACCTTGCGTGGATTGTTTGTCACGCATCCCCGACAACCAGAGCATGAGTCTATTCTATGTTGGCGGATTGGGAAATAAGAAGTGACCAGCCATTGTTGAACCTGTTGGGAAGACCGTGTCTATTTTCCCCATGAGTTGTTGTGACCATGCATTGCTGGACTGCGTGGGGTCTTGTTGGCCAGTGGTACAACGTTCTCTCTAGGTGAGAGAGGTGATTGACGTTGGAAGAACAGGTTGTTGGCCTGTGAGTGATTCTCTCCAGGTGAGAGAGTGCGCGAAGAAAGGAGAGGACTCCTGGAAGGAACCCTATAGCTACCACAGAGCTCGGAGAATTCCTGTCCGACCTGTTCCTGTAACCCAAGGCAAGGGAGATTAGCAGTCGAAGGACTGTCCAGGTGACAGAGAAGGTGTATTCTCCTGGGGTGGAACAGGCATGTGGGGAATGAGGGTATGTGGGTAGTGAGTGTGGGAGGTTCTTGGGGAGAGAATCCCTTCCTTGTTGTTGTTGTGTGTGTTGTTTTCCCTGTAACCTCAGCCTAGCCTAGGATTCCTTGCCTAGGGGTGGAGCTTAGTCCCAACTTGGGGGTGACCCACTGCTGAGCTGATGAGTAGTGCGGTCTAAGGCTGGGAGGTTCGTGGAAGGCCTACACTTGGTTGGTGGATTCTACCATTGTTTTACAGATAAGTACCAGATGATGCTTTAATTATGTTTTGTAACTCTATGTATTATAATTATCATGCATTCTGCTATGCATTTGGATTAATGTATTTTCCATGGATTATTTATGTTAAAAAATATTCTTATGCTTACTCTAAGCTTAAATGTATTTCTTTGCTTAAATGCATGCGATTAATTATGAATGAGAAATTGTTATTCCGCATAGTAACACCTACACGGTAGCCAAGGTGCGCTACAGTTATTCTGGGTTATCTACCAAGAGGTGTTATATTAACCTTGGTAGCCGAGTGAAAAGGGTGTTACACACTGGGCACCCAAATAACCTGAAATGTTCAATCTTAGGCTTCATTCCAGCAAAGACTTATTCAGGATTTATGTTTTTCAAAGTCTGGTGAAGACTCTTATTCTGCACATATATTGTTTCATGCACGATTCTTCCCATGGAATCCTAGAAAGATTTTGATCATGCATTATTGCATTGGTTGTATCAATGATGATTCTACTCTTCCTCTTTCTCAAATAGTTTTGACTCCCTCTGAGTAAAGTGACTCCCTTTGAAGGATAAGCATATTATTTTATTCTTAACCTATCTGGAACAATAAAACAAGAGGAACCCAAACAAGCATATCTCCTAAAGGAGAATAATGAGTACATCTCTAGAATCAAAAAAATTTAAGGATTGTTGTCCCATATACAACACCTACTTTTAATGTAGCAAACTTTAGAAATATGGGTTATAGGAATGACAATTACAACAATAATACCTGGAGACTTTACTTCTAGTGTATCGTTCCTCTCAATGTACTAAGATCCCTCTAGATGCATGACTTCAGCAAAGGGTTCCTTCATCCTACAATTAACATTATGACAATGATAGAAATAATATATATACAAGTTCATACTTGAGGGTGTTGATATGTTGATGTCCTCATTTCTTTGAGCTCATGTTTTCTTGGAATTGAGTTTGCTTGAATGATCAAGCTTTCCTCTAATTATGATTTTTCTCATTTTTGGATTTTTCACAAACCTTTGTCATCTTGGCTAGTAAACCTAATGGCTAGGATAGGCTATCACTTTTGGGTTTAATTGGAATTATGACTTCCAACAATAACCCTTTGAAATATAGGATAACACCGGTGAGTTGAAGAGCTCCTTCAAGGAGTTGCAGAAACCCTAATTCAGAAATTTCTGCAGAAATTAGCGAAACCGTAGAAACCCTAGGGAAAAAAGGAAAAATGCTTAGAAATGAAATATGAATCTTGATGGAGGTACAATGAAGGAGTCCATACACTCCTATCCTCTTTCTAGCCCCAACTTCCAAGGTCTAAGTGTTGAAAATCCCCAGAAGTGTAGGTTGTACAAAATTTCTAGAAAACCTAGGAGGGTCGTACGGTTTCTGCAGAAGTGAGAGAGAATGGTTGAAAAGTGTTTGTGCAATGGGATATTCAAGACCTATGCTCTGATACCATGTTGATTTTTCAATAATCTAGGTTAATCATGTATTTCATTCCAATTTTCATTTGTCTTAACCATAAACAATAATGTTATAGCAACCAAGATGAAAAAAACAAACACCATGCATACAAACACAAGATGTATCCTGGGAAACCCTTCTCAACAAGGGAAGAAAACGCATCCAAATCCTTTGCTATATTCTTCAAGAGAAATACCTTCACCAACAATAAGACCTAGCACACAAGAGGGTTCTCAAACCCTAGAAGACTAGCTCCTAAGAGAGGTGCACACTTTTCCCAAGCATATGTACTTGCTGAAATTTCCAAACTCATGTGAAAGATGTGATTCCTCAATGATGAATTTACCTTTACTTATAATAACCTAAATCTGTCAACTAAAGTGTCTATTAGTACAACATGGCCGACCTCACTAGCTTGTAATATAATTAATATTAACTAGATTAATTATCTTTTACATTAATTACCATTCACATTAAGGTGGGGCCGACCTGTACCCTTTACATTACAATTAGGGTTATATGTAGTTCTGACTCTTGAATAATATAGCAAGGGATTTGGTACACCCACTAGTTCTCATTCAATAGGGGCACATCCTTAGGGATTTCCATATCTTTGTCTCATTGAATTCCAAAGAGGAACCACTTCTTCACATGTTCACATGTGCTCGATCACATGCACGTCCACTCAACAGATCCTCCTTCCCACTGCATTACACAAGAGAGTCATTTGGATATTCTCGTCAACTCTTCTGCTAATAGGAGGCTAATACATCATATTCATTTCTATTCTCATGATAATATACCCAACACTTTGGGATTTTACATGTTCACCTTGATCTCATCCATAGGCACATCTAACTTAGAAGATCACCTTTCCCACTGGATAACAATCTGTATTTATTCTCAACTCTCTGAATAGAGGAGTTCATCTCTACATTCTAGCTCTATATCTGTAGCATCCTCTACGTTACTACAACCCAACTTTGGTAACTAGTGGATTTTTTTTTTGTGTGTGAGTGTTTAAAAGTGTGTGTGCGTGTGTACAAGGAAACAATCAACACATTCGACTCTGCGTCGCCACCCGACGACGAATAAGACGCAACCATGATGCACCTAAAAAGTCAACAAGGATGCGCTACAAGTAACTAACGACGATCACATGATGATAATTAGAACTGACTACCCGCCCGTCCTACCCTGCAAAGGTTAGGACCTCCACGACACATAATCAACGCTCAAGCCCAGGTTCCCATCGATTTTAACCATTAAGGTCTCAGGGCTGGTGACTGTTTTGAGGAACATGGAGGTGTCTACAACCTTCCCGACAGATGGTAACAAACCCACTAAGCTAGGGCTAATGTCAGACCAAATACTCAATTGATTCCATTAAGCGATGAGTTACCAACCCAGTCAAAAATGTACAACTCGTTAATTGCAATCCCCGATACTGAGATTTACTAAATGCTTGCACTTAGATGCAAGGACCTTTCTTTTATAAGTCATCATCCCCAATGAATTTATATTAACAGTATCATGACATATCCATGTCACCACCTTCCTTATTACAATAACATTCAATTAAAATGACAAGGACCTTCCATGTTATTCATTATTAGATAGATGAAACTACACTAACCTTAGCATGACACAACCATATCCCCACCTTTATATTCTAAAATACCCTTCAACTAAAATACAAGACTTTCATTTTATTTGATTATGAATAAAAATGAACTATACTAATCTTAGCATAACATAACCCTATCCTCACCTTTATATTCTAAATTACCCTTCAACTAAAAGACAAGACTTTCATTTTATTTGATTATGAATAAAAATGAACTATACTAATCTTAGCATAACATAACCCTATCCTCACCTTTATATTCTAAAATACCCTTCAACTAAAAGACAAGACTTTCATTTTATTTGATTATGAATAAAAATGAACTATACTAATCTTAGCATAACATAACCATTCAATACAACATGAGCATAAACATTAGTTCCATACACCTTGATTCCATAACATTAGTTCAATATAACTAATAGCATAAACCTTAGTTTCATAAACATTAGTTCCATATAACTATTAGCCTACACGTTCAATACAAAATTAGCGTAAACTTTAGTCCCCTAAACATTGATTCCTTAACCATTAGTTCAGTATAACTATTAGCATAAACATTAGTTCCATAAACTAATTGCCTAAAGATTCAATACAATGTTAGCATAACCATTATACGTTTCGTTACATTATCATAACTGTAAAACAAATAACATCATTCACTGCTTGACCATAAGCATTAACCTTAGCATTACATCACATCAATCATTGCCATACACCCTGATAGCATTAGCATTAACTGGGCCACATGCATTAACCTTAAGCATTACCTTTCCTGATCAATGACCTAAATAAAATTAACAACATTCCTATCATTTTCCTAAGATGACTGTTTAGAGCATAGAGCAAGGTGTAGTGCATATGAGCTACTCCGATAGCTGTTTAATTAGGTCAAGCTAAACCAAAATGGCGCATAGGGCACAAGAGCTACATACGGTGCGTATCAGCTGAATTAAATTCATTCTACGAGGAGCCCCTCATGTGAGCCAAATCTGCATAAGAAGGTCGGCTAACACATTCTACAGGTTTATCATCATCAATAAGACCAAAATGACATTACACTCAAAGGCACATTTTGGTTGTAATTACGCGCGTCTTGCATTAATACCCTAACCTTACCTGTGTTAATAAAGGAAAAACCAGTCCATTAGGGAAGTTACAATTGGTTGGCATAGTTAATTCATAAAATAGTTATAGAATAAACAATGATCATAACCATAAATAAATAGACCATAAGTAATTCCATCACTAATGAAACACAACCAATCGTTTACGTGCAGTTAAGGCGCTGCCAGTGCAGGCGTCAGAATCCCATCGGGAGTGGTGAATGAAACAGTCTGCTTCATACAGGAAGGTCAGGATTGGATTCGTCTGCGGCTGAGAGCTGGCAGCTTCGCCACGCAGTGAATGTAATAGACAGGTGAGTGATGGAAACCCAATTTACTTTCCATCTCGAAGTCGCACAGGAGGAGAAAGGTTCTATTCAACAACAACGCAAACAGCAACGCATACAGCAACGCACAGGTTACGGTTGTCATGGGTTAGGGTTCAGAAAAGGAGTTCTACTCAAGCCTTCATAGCCATATTCTAAATTGAGACAGCTCAGATCCGACATTGCAGATTCCTGCTATTTCTCGGTCGTTTCAACCGCCAACGCGGTCATAGGAATAAATTACCGCTAAATCTAAGGTCGCCCAACCGATCTGTCAATTAAAAAAAAAATCTTGGAGCCTCAATTTTGGAATATAACCGTGCAAAGGATCTACCTGCCGTGTCTGTTCCAGCCTATCCCAGAATACCATCACAAGCGTGAAGACCAAGCCTACGCCTGGGACCCTTGTTGCAAATTTCCAACGGATCATTGCCCAGCGAAAATAAAAGCAGCCATAAGGATGCTACCACCGTTGGCTGAGTCGGTTTCGATTTCGCGCATGGGAAGGAGGTCCTTACAGTTCGAAAGGTAGCTGAGAAATGCCAACAAGACTCAACCCTAACGATTTCAAGGTTGTTCGAATAAGAAAGAATTCCACTTCGCCCCTCTTGTTCCATCACCTTAAACCTAGACATGCTATCAAGTCGCATAGCTTTCACCCTCAGTCACAAGTGGGAACGCCCACCGTCAATGAACATGCCCACAGAAAAAAAAAAACAAAAAAAAACGCCAGCAAAATATTTTAACACCACGAATTGGTAACCCGCCCCGCAGAGCCTATCACCAGCCACCCACGGCATGCAAAAAGGAGAAGCTATTCACCAAGGACTAATAGGTAGTAACCCTAAACCCCAACAAAATTCCAGAACTATAAAACTGAACCGCAAAAATAAGGAAGTATCCAGACACAGTTTGCCAGAACAGATTCGATGAACTTCAGAACAGAGCCAACGCAGAAAAATAAAAGTTTGAATCTAGAAGATAGGAAACAATGGGCGCAAAATGCTGCTAAAAATCGAAACAAGTACGCAGGCAGACTTTAATAACAGAGTTAAATTTTAGGATGCCCATGAATAAGATACGCAGGTCTTTTACCATTCATACGCAGACAGATTTTGACAACGGGCTTAAATTTCAGAATGCTAATGAATAAAATACGCATGTCTTTTACCATACCTTTGCCTCAGCGCCATCCTCGAGAGTTGTCCGCGCGCCGTGCCGCTCCTGCTCCGTACCGACCGTAGAGGACTCACCGGTACCTCCCAGCCAAATTCTAGGGGTACTCTACTTTCCCCTCAGCCCCCCGAGCCGCAAAGGGACCACACACAATCCAGATAGTAGCCTAGCTTCCCAGCTCACCTCCAAGGCTGAGCTACCACTCAAGTCAGCTGAGAAAATCCCCAACTGCCACAAGCAAACAGTCCAGTCTCCAGTTTGGCAGCATAACAATACCTAATAGCTCCATCCCCCCCTTTTTCCCCCATCCCCTTTCTTTTATCCTCTTCTCTTTTTGACCTAATCACCTCTTGGTTTAGGTTTTTAATCAAAAACCCTAAATCATTTTTCTTTTAAGTTCCCCCCCCCCCCTTTTTTTTTCTTTTATTATTTTTTTGAAAACTCAAAAAGGGAAATGCGTTAAGCATCTTTTCATTATATTTTTTTAAATTCATATATATATATATATCTTTTAACTCCTATTAGTTACTAATTAATTTCTTTTTTTCACTTTACAACCCCCTAATTGAATTAATTTATTAAATCTCTTTATTTTACCCTACACACTTTATGAAGACTCACATTAGCTTAAGTGGGTTTTTTTTTTTGTTTAATTTTATTATTAGCACCTGTACTGTTAATGCTAGCTAGTAGGAAATGAAATTCTCAAGTTATTTGAATGACAGAGCTATTGTGAGCTAGAATGTAATGGCATTGTTATTAGGAGATGGTTAAGTCTTGATTATTATGTTAGGGCGAAGTAGTAGTACCTTCACTAAAAAGGTAAATTATCAAGCTTATTACTGGGAATGAGGAAATGCCTTATGTATGCGATTTAGGAAGGAATTACTTTATGAATTCAATTAAAGGAGGAATTGTTTTATGTATTAAATTAAGGAAGGAAACTCCATGGATTAGGTGGAGGTTTCAAATCATAGGGGTAATGAATATTTAATGTATAGTTTGAATTATGTTTTTTTTTTGACATAGGGCTCAAATTCTGAACTGGCGACGCCTAGTTAGGGGAATTGTTTAAGGATTTATTCAGGTGTTGATGTCTTAGGGTCATTTAGGCCGAATCCTTCATCCAACATTATTGCGACGTGCCCTTCAGGACACCCCATGTGCTCCAAGGGTGCCACTCGCCTCTCAAACTTCTTTTGTGCGACGTGCCCTTCAGGATGCACCACGTGCTCCAAGGGTGCCACTCGCCAACTGAGTTTCTTTTGTGTGACGTGCCCTTCAGGATGCACCACGTGCTCCAAGGGTGCCACTCGCCAACTGGACTGATTGGTAGACATCTATAACCCCTGGAGTCAACACTCCGCCAGGTGAACTTGT
>ML816200.1:0-33784 GCA_009831015.1 Picea engelmannii | reverse complement strand
ATATAATGAAAATAAGAAAGGTTTTCCCGGTTGAGGGTTTTCGGTAAAAATCTCTGTGTACTCTGTGTATGAGCCATTGATTAATTTCTGTATTGCTTAAGAATCTATATGCATTGCTTTACTTCGCAGGTTTAAAACTTACAGAAACATCACAGTAAATATATCAACCCAAAAGCACACTCCCTGACTCAGTCCGGAGTCTAAGGGGGTTCTACCGATGCCTCTGCATCCTCAAGGTCAAAAACCCTGCACACTCAATAAAACAAAGTCAATTGCACCCATCTACATCAAATAGTAACACATCATGTTATCTGTCAATCGCATCATAATCAAATATAAATGGTCTAACATCATAAAAGTCCAGATCACTTGTGAGAAAGTGCCCTCAAATAATAAGTTTTCTCAGTGTGCCAGAGCGGGATGTTACATACACCCCCTCTTGGTCTAAACTTCGTCCCAAAGTTTCTCAGTATAAATGCAGAAATAAAGTATCATAGTATCATAAGTCTATCTATCAAACAAAAATGGAAACTGCTGATGCATATCATATGCGTCCTCCCAGGTCGCCGAGTGCGGACCATAACTGTCCCACTGGACCTTGACCTGATCTACCGTTCGACGTCGTAACTGTCGAACGCGATGCTCTAAGATGCGGACCGGCTCAACCATGAGCGCTCCCTCGTCCGATACCTGCAAGGAACTCAAGTCAATCACATGTGTAGGATCACTAATATAATGTCTCAAACAGATACATGAAAAACATCGTGCATATGCCTCAACGAATCAGGCAAGGCTAGTCGATAGGCCACGGGCCCCTTTCTCTCCACAATCTCGAAAGGTCCCACGAACCTAGGAGAGAGTTTAGCTCCCTTTCCAAACTTGATCGAACTCTTATGCGGTTTAACCCGCAAGAAGACTCGATCGCCGACCTCGTACTACGGTCGACTCGGTGTGCCTCGGCATAACTCTTCTGTCGATCCTGTGCTTCTTTAATCCCTTGTCTTATGGTTTGCATTTGCTCTTGCATTTCTTGGATCACTTCTGGTCCCACCAGGACCCTATCCTCAAGCCGATCCCAACTCAAGGGCGTCCGACACGGTCACCCATAAAGGAACTCAAAAGGCGCCATCTTAATGGTGCTCTGGTAACTGTTGTTGTAAGCAAACTCTACTAGAGGCAAGAACTCCTCCCAACGCTTTTGTTGGTCCATCACGTACATGCGCAACATGTCTTCCAAGGTTTGGTTCGTTCGTTCAGTCTGTTCGTCAGTCTCTGGGTGATACACAGTACTAAAATTAAGTTGGGTTCCCAAGGCCTCTTGGAAACTCGTCCAAAATCGTCCAGTAAACACCGATCCTCGATCGGATATAATCTTTTTAGGCATGCCAAGCAGCCTCACAATCTCACTGATGAAAACTCTCGCTATGTCAGGTGCCTGATACATCATACGTACCAGAATAAAGTGAGCACTCTTCGTCACAGTGTCTACTACTACAAAAATCGAGTCGTGTCTCCTTGCCGTCAGTGGCAATCCAACAATGAAATCCATCGAAATAACTTCCCGTTTCGATTCCAGAATGGCATGTGGTTGAAGTAAACCTGTCGGGTGTCTATGTTCATCCTTTACCTACTGACACTCTAGACATCTAGCCACAAAGTTGACTACGTCGGCCTTCATTCCCTTCCAGAAGAATAAAGGTTTAAGGTCTGCCCTCATCTTCGTAACTCCTGGGTGAGCCAAGAAAACTGCTCTATGAGCCTCGCTCAGGATCAACATCCTCAACTCGTCGTTAGGCGGTATGTAAATCCAACCTCTAAACCTCAATAACCCATCGCTATCAAAATAAAATCCCTCATATCGTGGTACTGTCATTGTGTTTTGTCTAATAAAACCCTCGACTTCCTTGTACCAGTCATCATCACGCTGTAAAGTGAGAATCTTCTCACATAGATTCGTTTGAAGAGGCAACACCGAAAAATATGAGTGGCCTCCCAATCAAAGCATCTGCCACTCTGTTCACTGTTCCCTTTATGTAGGTAATCTCAAATTCATACTCGCTAAGCAGTTCCGACCAACGTCGTCGTCGCGTGTTCAGGTCACTTTGTGAGGAAAAGTGTCGCAGCCCCCAATAATCAGTCTTTAATTCAAATTTTCATCCAACAGGGTAGTGTCTCCAAACCTTCAAGGCATAAATGATCGCTAAAAACTCCAAATCGTGCGTCGCGTAGTTCTCCTCATGTCTCCTCAGCTTCCTCGAAATGTAAGCAATCACTCATCCGTCTTGCATCAAGACTCCGCCTAATCCTTCCTTGGATGCATCAATGCATACCAAGAAGTCCGCGTCCATGTCAGGGACCTTTAGTATCGGCGTTGTCATCAACAACTCCTTAAGCCTCCAAAATGCTTCCGCGCATTTCTCGGTCCAACCAAACTTCTTGTTTTTCTTCTGCAATTCCGTAATCGGATTTGCTAGCTCTGAGAATCCCTTGAAAAACCATCGATAGTATCCTACTAAACCCATAAAACTACGCACTTCTATGACATTCGTTGGCGTAGGACATTCCATAATAGCCTCAACCCTGGGTTGGATCCACGGCGATACCTTCGCCGGAGATGACATGCCCTAAGTAGGAAATCCTCGATTGGTAAAAAGAGCAGTTGGACAACTTGCCATACATTTTGTGCTCTCGTAGACATGGTAGTACCAGGCGCAAGTGCTCGTCAAGTGTAAGCGATGAGTTACCAACCCAGTAAAAAATGTACAACTCATTAATTGCAATCCCCGATACTGAGATTTACAAAATGCTTGCACTTAGATTCAAGGACCTTTCTTTTATAAGTCATCATCCCGAATGAATTTATATTAACAGTATCATGACATATCCATGTCACCACCTTCCTTATTACAATAACATTCAATTAAAATGACAAGGACCTTCCATGTTATTCGTTATTAGATAGACGAAACCACACTAACCTTAGCATGACACAACCATATCCCCACCTTTATATTCTAAAATACCCTTCAACTAAAAGACAAGACTTTCATTTTATTTGATTATGGATAAAAATGATTTATACTAATCTTAGCATAACATAACCCTATCCTCACCTTTATATTCTAAAATACCCTTCAACTAAAAGACAAGACTTTCATTTTATTTGATTATGAATAAAAATGAACTATACTAATCTTAGCATAACATAACCCTATCCTCACCTTTATATTCTAAAATACCCTTCAACTAAAAGACAAGACTTTCATTTTATTTGATTATGAATAAAAAAGAACTATACTAATCTTAGCATAACATAACCATTCAATCCAACATAAGCATAAACATTAGTTCCATACACCTTGATTCCATAACATTAGTTCAATATAACTAATAGCATAAACCTTAGTTTCATAAACATTAGTTCCATATAACTATTAGCCTATACGTTCAATACAACATTAGCGTAAACTTTAGTCCCCTAAACATTGATTCCTTAACCATTAGTTCAGTATAACTATTAGCATAAACATTAGTTCCATAAACTAATTGCATAAAGATTCAATACAATGTTAGCATAACCATTATACGTTTCGTTACATTATCATAACTGTAAAACAAATAACATCATTCACTACTTGACCATAAGCATTAACCTTAGCATTACATCACATCAATCATTTCCTAAACCTAACGCCTAGTAAACCTAACGCCTAGGTTAGGATATCGCTTTTAGGTTCAATTGGACTTATGAGTTCCAAAAATAATCCTTTGAAATATAGGAAAACACTGGTCAGCTGAAGAGCTCCTTCAAGGAGTTGCAAAAACCCTAATTCAGAAATTTCTTCAGAAATTAGCGAAACTGTAGAAACCTTAGGGCCAAAAAGTAAAAATGCTCATAAATGCAATCTGAAGCTTGATGGAGGTATGTTGAAGGAGGGTGTACACTCCTATCCTCTTTCTAGGCCCAACTTTCATGTGCTAAGTGCTGAAAACCCCTATAAGGGTAAGTCGTACAAACTTTTTGGAAACCATAGGAGGGTCATACGGTTTCTGCAAAAGTGAGAGAGAATGGATGGAAAGTGTGTGTCCAATGGGATATTCAAGAACTATGCTCTGATACCATGTTGATTTTTCAATAATCTAGGTTAAGCATGTATTTCATTACAATTTTCATTTGTGTTAACCATAAACAATAATGTTGTGGCAACCAAGATCACAAGAAGAAACACTATGCAAAAGAACACAAGAAGTATCCTGGGAAACCCTTCTCAACAAGGGAAGAAAACCCAACCAAATCCTTTGTTGTATTCTTAAAGAGAAAGACCTTCACCACCAATAATACCTAGCCCACAAGAGGGTTCTCAAACCCTAGAAGACTAGAGCCCCAGAGAGGTGTGCACTTTTCCCAAGGAGATGTACTTGTGAAATTTTCAATCTCATGTGAAAGATGTGATTCCTCAATGGGGAATTTACCTTTACTTATACTAACATAAACCTGTCAACAAAAGTGTCTATTGGCACAACAGGGCTGACCTCACTAGCTTGTAATATAATTAATATTAACCAGATTAATTACTTTTACATTAATTACTAGTCACATTAAGGTGGGGTTGATCTATACCCTTTACATTACAATTAGGGTTACAGGAAGGTCTGACTCTTGAATAATATAGCAAGGGATTTTGTACACCCACTAGTTCTCATTCATTATGGGCACATCCATAGGGATGTCCATATCTCTGGTTCACTACAGTACACAGAGGAACTACTTCTTCACACGTTCACTTGTGCTCGGCCAGAAGCATGTCCACTCAACATATATTCTTTCCCACTGCATTACATAGGAGAGTCATCTAGAGTTTCTCGTCAACTCTTCTGCTCATAGGAAGCTAATATATCATATTCATTTATATTCTCATGATGATGCACCCAACACTTTGAGATTTCACACGTTCGCATTGTGCTCAACCACAGGAAAGTCTAACTTAGAAGTTCGCCTTTCCCACAGGATAATCATTTAGAGTTCTTCTCAACTCTCTGAATGGAGGAGGTCATCTATATGTTTCAGCTTTGTCTTAGATATGAACCACACACCCTTTTCAGGGGCTTTATCTTATCTTTGTAAGATGGATAATATATCACATGGTTGCAATGATCCACGTCTCAAAGGTTTGTAAGTTGGAGAATGTCTTACATAGATTCAATCATCAACACTCCCTCTCATCTAGGGAGGAATTCTTCATCATGACAAGTCTCACATGGATGTACTCTAAATTTTGTCTTAGCTGGAGTCATCGATACTCCCTCTCAACTAGGGACACATTCTTCACCAATTTAGTTTGGTGAAGATGTTTGCAATTTTCTCATGTGTAGGAAGGTACTGCATGTGTACGATTTTCCTCTGCATAATATATCTGATATAATAATATTTCATCTCATCCTGTTTCGATCCATCAGTAAACATCGGGTTCTCAAGGATATTTATACATAGCTCTTGGTTATCATCATAGGATCCATATCATGATCAAGTAAATCGGTCATAAGTTTGTGAATCTATATTGGTTCTCACACTCAATGGTACATACTCTGCTTCTGTGGTATTCAAGGCCACAAAGATTTTGTTTCCTGCTGCATCAGGAAACTATGGAAAAATTCATGGTAGAACATCAACCAGATGTTCTCTTCTGGTCCACTGTACTTTTTGGTCAATCTAAATTGGCATATCCTGCAAACTCAAGTTCACTCAGAAGACATATCTCAGGTCATATCCAACTATGCCTCATATATATCTTATTATATGTTTTGTTGTTTTTCTAGTGATTATGTCTTGGTTGACTCATGAAATGACTAAGCACATTCACTGCATGGCATGAATCAAGTCTGTTGTTAACCAGATACATCAGTGATATAATCAGTTGTGTATCATTCTCGTTTGAATCATCATCAATCTTCTCCTTTTAAATTCATCACAGTGGATTTTGCATTCTGTCATACTTGAATTTCTTTAATATCTTTACTGTATATTTTCCTTAACTCAGGAAAATATCATCGTTCCTCTGTCATACTTATTGTCCCAAGAAGTAGTGCATCATACTTATATTCTTCATATCGAATTAAGAATTCAAGGATTACTTGTTTCAAACAACAAGGCTTTCTGAATAAGTCACCAAAATCAGGTTCCCGTCATCAACATTGTAATGATATAGGTTTGGATCAACAACACTCTTGTTGAAATCCAAACTCATCAAGAATTTTCTATCTGATATATTTTCCAACTCATAGATGGTAGTATGGATGGAAGTGTATCGGGTTTACTCGATCAAGTGTCTCATCATAGACAACTCCCTCTGTTTGTGAGAAACCTCTGGCTATAGATCTCGTTTTGTATTTCTCAACAATTTTGTCAGCTGCATGCTTGATCTTATAGATCCACTTGGAAGTTACCATAGACTTCCTTTCTGGTACCTGAATAATTTTTTATACATCATTCTTTAAGACATACTAGTACTCTTTTGCTATGGCATCTTTCCATACCTATTCTCCTGTTGCTTCTCTAAGACAAGGAGACTCAGCATCAATTAAGTGGCTCATGACTGAAGGATAGCTCAAAAATATCTTTTTATTTCTCGGGATGTGCCTTGAGAGTCTTGTATGTTTCTATTCCTCTTATAGAGTGAGTTTGGGTAGGCCTTTTATGCCCTACTACACTATCTCTGAACATATCAACTAAAGAAACTAGATCAACTGGAACAAATTTTGTCTCCCTCTGAACTGCTAAAGGGGGAGAAGGTATTGTCTCATTGTCAATCTCCATATGAGATTCTTTAGGTATTTGAAAGACTATCTCTTTTTCAATGACAATATATTTTCTTGTGTCATTCTGTCTCTGACCAAGGATGTCGATCTGGAATGTCTTTGAAGATTCATTGTATCCTTTCATTCTAAGGGATCTAGATTGGACAACTTCTCTTTGGGTATATGAAAAATACATTGGGCACCAAAATAACCTGAAATTTTCAATCTCAAGCTTCATTTCGGTGAATACTTCTTCAAGAGTTATTTTTTTCAAATTCTGGTGAATAATCTTGTTCTACACATATACTGTGTCATGCATTCTTCTTCCCGTGGAATCCTAGAAAGAATTTGATCATGAATTATTTCATTGGTTGTCTCAATGATGGTTCTATTCTTCCTCTTTCTAAAATAGTTTTGACTCCCTTTGAGTAAAGTGACTCCCTATGAAGGATAAGCATATTCTTTTGTTCTTAACCTATCTGGAACAAGAAAACAAGAGGAACCAAAAAAGGAATATCTCCTAAAGGATAATAATGAGTACATCTCTAGAATCAAAACAATTTAAGGATTGTTGTCCCATATACAACACCTACTTGTAATGTATAAAACTTTATAAATATGGGTTACAGGAATAAAAATTACAACAATCAAGCCTGGAGTCTTTACTTCTAGTGTGTCGTTCCTCTGAATGTACTAAATTCCCTCTGGATCCATGAATTCAGCAAAGGGTTCCTTCGTTCTGCAATTACCCTAATGAGAATGATACAAATAATATATATCAAAGTGCATACCTGAGAGTGTTGATATGTTTATGTCTTTATTTCTTTGAGGTCTTGTTTTCCTGGAACTGAGTTTGCTTGAATCATCAAGCTTTCCTCTGATTATGATTTTGCTCATTTTTGGAATTTTCACAAAGCCTTGTCATCTTGGCTAGTAAACCTATCTGCTTGGATAGACTAGCACTTTTAGGTTTAGTTGGACTTATGACTTCCAACAATAAGCCTTTGAAATATAGTATAACACTAGTGAGTTGAAGATCTCCTTCAAGGAGTTGCAGAAACCCTAATTTGGAAATTTCTGCAGAAATTATTGAAACTGTAGAAACCCTAGGACCAAAAAGTCAAAATGCTCAGAACTGCAATCTGAATATTGTTGGAGGTGCATTGAAGGAGGACAGACACTCCTATCCTCATTTTATCACTAATTTCCAAGTGCTAAGTGTTGAAAACCCCCAGAAGGGTAGGTCATATGAAATTTCTGGAAACCCTAGGAGGGTCGTACAGTTTCTTCATAAGTGAGAGAGAATGGTTGGAATTTTTTTTTCAAATGGGATATTCAATACCTATGCTCTGATACCATGTTTATTTTTCAATAATCTAGGCTAATCATGTAGTTCATTCCAATTTTCATTTTTCTTAACCATAAACAATAATTTTGCAGCAACGAAGATCACAAGAAGAAACACCATGCACAAGAACAAAAGAAGTATCCTAGGAAACCCTTCTCAACAAGGGAATAAAACCCATCCAAATACTTTTCTATAATACTCAAGAGAAATACCTTCACCACCAATAAGACATATCACACAATAGGGTCCTCAAACCCTAGAAGACTAGCACCCAAGAGAGGTGCTCACTTTTCCCAAGGAGATGTACTTGATGAAATTTCCAAACTCATGTGAAAGAAGTGATTCCTCAATGAGGAATTTACCTTTACTTATACTAACCTGAAACTGTCAACAAAAGTGTCTATTCTAACAATAGGGATGACCTCACTAGCTTGTAATATAATTAATATTAACCCGATTAATTATATTTTACGTTACTTACCAGTCACATTAACGTGGGTCCGACCTGTACCCTTTACATTACAATTAGGGTTAGAGGCAAGTCTGACTCTTGAAAAATATAGCAAGGGATATGATACACCAACTAGTGCTCATAGACCAGGGGAACATCCATAGGGTTGTCCATATCTCTGGCTCACTGCATTACACAGAGGAAACACTTCTCCACATGTTCACCTGTGTTCATCCAAAGGCATGTCCACTCAATAGATCTTCTTTCCCACTGCATTACACAGGAGAGTCATCTATATTTTATCGTAAACTCTTCTGCTCATAGGAGGCTAATACGCCATCTTCATTTCTATTCTCATGACGATGCACCCAACACTTTGAGATTTCACACATTCACCTTGTGCTCAGCCATAGGCATGTCTAACTCATCAGATCGTCTTTCCCATGGGATATTCATCTGGAATTATTCTCAACTCTCTGAATGGAAGAGGTCATATCTACATTCCATCTTTGTCTTAGATAGGAACCAAACACCTTTTCAGGGGCTTTCTCTCAGGTTTGTAAACTGGAGAATATCTCACATGGCTACAATGATCCACATCTCACAGGTTTGTAATCTGGATAATGTCTCACATAGATGCAATCATCAACACTCCCTCTCAGGTAGGGAGGCATTTTTCATCATGCCAAGTCTCACATAAATGTACTTTGAATTGTTTCCTTGTTGGAGTCATCATTACTCCCTCTCAACTAGGGACATGTTCTTCACCAAGATATTTTGGTGTAGATGTCTGCAATCTCCTCATGTGTATGAAGGTACTCCATCTGTATGATTTTCCTCTAAATCATATCTATGATATAAGAATATTTCATCTCATCTTATTTTGATCCATCAGGAAACACTGGCTTCTCTAGGATCTTTATAAACGGCTCTTGGTTATCATCATAGGATCCATATCATGATCAAGTAAATTGGTCAGAAGTTTGTGAATCTATATTGGTTCTCACACTCAATGGTACATACTCTTCTTCTATGGTATTCAAGGCCACAAAGATTTTGTTTCCTGCTGCATCAGGAAACTATGGAAAAATTCATGGTAGAACATCAACCATATGTTCTCTTCTGGTCCACTGTACTTTCTAGTCAATCTGAATCGACATATCTTGCAAACTCAAGTTCACTCAGAAGACATATCTCAAGCCATATCCAACTGTGCCTCGTATATCTCTTAATACATGTTTTGTTGTTTGTCTAGTGATTATGTCTTGGTTGACTCATGAAATGACTAAGCACATTCATTGCATGGCATGAATGAAGTATGGTGTTAACCAGATACATCAATGATCCAATCAGCTATGGATCAGTCTCGTTTGAATCATCATCAATCTTATCCTTTTAAATTCATCATGGTGGATTTTTCATTATGTCATACTTGAACTTCTTTAATATCTTTACTGTGTACTTTTCATAACTCAGGAAAATCTCATCGGTCCCCTATCATATTCTTGTCCCAAGAATTAGTGCATCATACTTAGATTATTCATCTCAAATTCAAAAGTCAAGGATTACTTGTTTCCAACAAGAAGGCTTTCTGAATAAGTCACCAAAATCAGGCTCTCATCATCAACACTGTAATGATATAGGTTTGGATAAGCAACACTCTTGTTGAAATCCAAACTCATCAAGAATTTATCTATCTGATAAATTTTCCAACTCATGGATGGTAGTACGGATGAAAGTGTATCGGGTTTACTGGATCAAGTGTCTCTTCATAGACAACTCCCTATGTCTAGTAGAAAACTCTAGCAATAGATCTCATACATCATTCTTTAAGATATATTTGTATTCTTATGTTATGACATATTTCCATACATGTTCTCATGTTTCTTCTCTAATACAATGAGGATCAACATCAATGAAGTGGCTCATAACTAAAGGATAGCTCAAAAATCCACTTTTATTTCTTAGGATGTGCCTTGAGAGGCTTGCATGTTTCTATTCCTCTTGAAGAGTGAGTCTAGGTAGGCCTTTTATGCCCTACTGTAATATCTCTGAACATATCAACTGAAGAAATTGGATCAACTGGAAAAATGTTTGTCTCCCTCTGAACTGTTGAACTAGGAGAAGGTATTGTCTCACTATCAATATTCATCTAAGATTCTCTGGGTATTTGAAAGACTATCTCTTTTTCAAGGATAATGTCTCTTCTTGTCTCAATCTGTCTCTGACCAAGGATGCTGAACTGGAATGTCTTTGAATATTCATTGTATCATTTATTTCTAAAGGATATAGCTTGGAATTATTCTCTTTGGGTAAATGAAAAATACACTGGGCACCCAAAAAACCTGAAATGTTCAATCTCAGGCTTCATTCCGGTGAAGACTTCTTCGGGAGTTATGTTTTTCAAAGTCTGGTGAAGACTCTTTTTCTACACATATAATGTGTCATGCATGCTTCTTGTAATCCTAGAAAGATTATGGTCATGCATTATTGCATTGGTTGTCTCAATGATGGTTCTGTTCTTCCTCTTTATCAAATAGTTTTGACAAAATCACACCAAAACTTCTTAACAGATTTCATAAAACACCCTGGCTACATCTCTGGGCCCGCTCCCAACAATGAGAATGCTCTTCATTTATCTCAAAATGATAAAATAATACAAATATTAACTTACAATTCAACTTTTGAAATCACCTTTTAGTCCTGCAAATCAAAAACAAAAACAGAACCTGCCACTAGATTCTATAGGAAATTCTAAGAATTTTAATTATAGACTTAGCTATACTTGGATTGGAAACAAGCACTTTGGAATCACTTTACTGATTTTCTACTCAAAATTATAAATGAAGGTAAAATTTTGACTCCTCTATAAATTGTGCAACTTTTGAGTATAAATTCGATATACTTTTGCACGGGCCCTCGAGACTTCCCCTCCAGAAAAAACTCCAATGTTGTGCCCTATCAGATCTATACTATTCATCAATTTCCATGCCCAACATATCCCAACACTTTTAAGTTCAACTATTCCAACTCAAAAACATAGGTTAGATTCAAACTTCTGTCGGAATTCTAATACTTTTGAGTATAAACTCAATAGGATTATGAATAGGCTTTTGGAACTCCCCCTCTTGCTCAAAATCCAAGACTATTCTAGTCTATACTGTATTGATTTCCATACCAAACCTCCTTCCTTCTACATCTATTTTCATCCATGATTAAATAAGGCAAAATCTGTCAAATTTAGTGGGATATCACCAGAGTTGGTGGAATCCACCAAATCTGGTGGAATCTACCAGATTTGGCAGGATGCACCAGGCCTCATTGTACTTATAGAAAGTGCTACATGGCACCACATGGTTGGTCCATGTGGCAACTTCTCATTGGCCACTACTGCCAACTCATCGTATGAACACCACATCATCTTGTTGATTGGGATTCCATGACATCATACAGATGCCATGTCACCCTGCCACATCATCATACCACATAAATGTATGGAAGCGACATCAGAAGTATTTTCATTACCATGTGTCACTCTCTGGTTCTTCCACATGGCAATCCCATATGTCATTTTTCATTGTTCTGTCGAAAATTAAAAATTCCATATCTTCCTCATACGACGTTCATTTGAGGTGAATCACCTATCGTTCAAAATCTATCGCCGAGTTGTACAGAATGGTACCACTTTTTTTTAGCATTTGAGACTGTTTATTTTTTATCTATCACAGTTCCCCTTGGATCAACGAAGAATGAAGATGAATCTCTTGAAAACTGTGTTATCATGTTTATTCATCTTTGCTATAGATTTCCTTTGGATGATAGGGCCTCTAACCATGATTTAATTTCTTCTTTAATTTATCTTACTAATGAAACATATGAGTCAGTGGATAAAGAATCTAAATCATGTTTTAATGTTTCTTCACATGCTAATTTGGATTTACAAGAAAACGTTGGAAATGTTAATGGTGTAGTTGGACTCCATATGTCTAGATATTTATTTACTATGGAGTATATAGATAAGAGAGGGAATTATTTTTTGGAATAAATATAGGTATCCTTCCAACACTCCATTCCCCCATTTCTTCCTTGTGAGAAAAAAGAGACTTCCTGTATTGTAAGTTCGAGTTCATATTTTTTTGTAGCCAACCAAGAGGAGGGTTTTCCAGTTGATAATGGGAGACTTAGGGTCACACCGATGGTTATGTCATGTTATCATTATCCTATCTCAAATTTTCCATAACAAGGAATGGAAGAGGAAACTATGGGTAAATATATCAATTATGATCATTGTTTTAATGAAGAAAATATGGGTGCTTATGACATGAATCCTCCCTCACCAATGGATAATTTGGGATTAGTTTCTTTAGATATGAAATGTCTCATTGTTATAAATTCTCCTAGTCTAACTGAGATAGACCAAGAAAAAATTCCTATAGTTGTTGGATCATTTATTGAACCTTCTTATTTTATGGATTCTTGTGTTTTTCATCTCTTCTAACCATGAACATGTTATGAAATATATTTCAGATTATAATATTGTGTAGGAGAAAAAAAGTCACGTTGATCATTTAAGTCAAGGAGAATAAATAAACATACAAGACACACCATTTTTATCACAACAATCCATTTTTTTCTTGAAAGAGGAAAACCATGTTGAGGAAGAAAGTGTTTATTGTGAAACCATGCCTAGTGTGGAGCCTCCTAATTCAAAATCAGTCACTAATGTACTTAAGAAAGAGGAAATACCATTCAAGGAAGCACTTTTGAAAATGTTTCTTTTACAAGAGAAGATTTTAATTCTCTTAATTATTCTACTTACTATTTTTTGTATCCTGATCTCTTTAATGGTTTGATTTTCAAGGAAGCCACACATTTTCCTAGTCAAATAAACTCAATAGTTCCAACACCTTTTGAAGTAATAAATGGTGTTAATGTGAATATGGAAGATAAAGAGGATAAGCACTATTCCCCTAAACTTATTACAACCATGCCTTATCAACCTTTTTCATGGGATCAAGGAAATGTTGTAGCAGATGTATATCAAAGAATGTCTTCTTCTTTTTTATCCTCTTGTTTTATCAATAGAGAGTCTTGTTGTTCACGTAACCATTTATTTGATATTATTGATGTTAGTCGGTTCCACCATTGTCTTGAATATTTACGTTATATTATGGTGTATGTTGGTCCATATATATCATTTGAGTTCACTAGTTTATCTCAAATCGATGATTTCTTGAAGTATGAGGCTTGGGACACTTTCCAAGACAATGAGGAACTTTTCTCTACAATGATGGTTATATCAGCCCCCCATTATTTTGGTTTTTCATCAAGGATCAACACGTATATCACCACAAATATCCTATCACTGAGTACACTTTACACAAATTCTATGCATAGTTCTCATTTGGTATGCTTCCTTCCTTTAAACTCCCTCCATCAATTATATGTTAGTCAAGGTATATTTTATGATAGAATTGAAGCATGGTTGGAGGAATCGTATTCATATAATGTTCCCATGAATTATCACAATAACATTTTTAATATAATGGATAGATTTTTTCAAGTTTTAATTCTTCCTACTATTAGTCTATTTTTATTCCAAGATCTATCACTAATCCTTTGTCATGAACATATGTTTGCAAGATGGGTATTACAAGGATGGATACATTGGAATTATGAATTTACATAGTTCATTCTTTTCATCCATTGCAATGCACAATAGGAGTAGGCTATAATAGGATAGTTTCTTTCCTTTGTATAGTTTAGTTTTTCTTTCTAGTTTTTAATTAGTTTTTTATTTGCCTTTGTTTTTTTTTACTATTGGTTGAACAATACATGAAATTCTCATCAAATGTGGAAACAAATTCCCACTAATTTTTCCCTTTAATGGTTTTTCAAATTTTAGTTTTGATATGGGAAAAATTTACATTATCTCATCCTCAAAAAATTTTGTGTTGGGTAATTTTTGGATCACTGATTTTATGCATGTTCATCATCTCAAATATTTTTCTAACCATTGTGTCATTTTACAATTGGGTATTTTAAATCAAGAATGATATCCAGTCCTTCTATTGGTGAAAATGAGCACTCAACTTTGTTCCATCTTAATATCTACATGATTCTAATATAAATATTTGTCTTCATTAAAGTAGAGTGTTGATCATGCTGTCCCATACACAGTAAATGGAAATTTTGAGTATTATTGATTTTTTCCTAACTAAAATCTAGGCCACTCCAACTCCTTGTAATTCCTTTGGATGATTATTTTTGGGTTGGAGTTATCAAAATTGTTGTAAGGTACCATATCTATTATAATATCCGAAAATATAAATATTGTAGAGAATAACAGTGGAACAACACAATAGATGAAACTAGAACACCAGAATAATACCTTTATTGATAGGAAACAATGTTCACTTGCCTCTTCTAGGAAACCTCCAGAAAAGAAGCGCTCTATTGCACAAAAATTCTCATACCATCTACTCCTATTTATACTAAATATATCTATCCAAAAGAAGAAACTAGAGGAAGATCCTTATATAAGTGAAAGCTTCTATTAGGTCTTGTTACATTTGACTTATTCTTCCTTATTGATATACCTTATTAATATTGGACTTTATTACATGGAAATATATTATTCTACCTATGTGATGGGTTAGGGAGGTTAGCTCCCTAACATCCCCCCCCCCCCCCACTTAAAAACAACCTTGTCCTCAAGGCTTGAGATGAGGAAAGGTAGCTGGATCCTAGGTGGAATCTATTGGAGTTGTATATTTCCACTAGAATAGCACTTCCTTGATGGTGCGATGAAAAAGATGACACTCGCGCTGGTCCAAAATTGCTTGTAGCTACAACCAGATGGAGCCTTCTTCATCCAAATTGGGAAGGCTGGTTTGAGTTTGGCACTTAGTTCCAATCACCTTCTTTAAGAAGGAGACATGAAAAATAGGATGGATCTTAGAATGATTGGGTAAAGCTAACTGATAGGCCACTTGTTCCATTCTCTTGAGAATTGTATAAGGACCATAAAATTTGGGCACCAGTTTTTGACAATGGTCGTCTTTGAGTAAAGAAACACTTGGTCTACTTCAACAAATTGACATTCAGAGTGACCTTGATCTTCTTATTGTTTCATGTGATTTTGGTCCATGACAAAATTCTCTTTGAGGGTATGTATAATAGCCTCTTGAACTATAAGAGTTTTGTCAACCGCTTGGACCTTTGAGACACCTGGTATGTATGAGAGAACTGAAGGTGCATTTTGTCCATATAATGCTTCAAAAGGAGACATGTGAGTAATTGTATGGTAATAAGTGTTGTACCACCATTCAGCTAGTGGTAACCATTGAGCCCACTGATTTTTAATTTCAGATGCACAAAACCTCAAATATGTTTCCAAACACTTGGTGAAAACTTTAGTTTGACCATAATTCTAGGGAAGATAGGTTGTGTTGAGATGAAATTGGGTGCCCTATAGCCTGAATAATTCTTGCCAAAAATTGCTGGTGAATGTGGGATCTTGATAAAAACAATAGAATGAGGCATGCCATGAATCTTGAAGACATGATCCATGAAATGTTGATCCATAGTGGAGGCGGGGTGTTGAAGAGCATAGAAATGAGCATACTTAGAAAGATGATCAACAACCACCATGATGAATGACTTATTCTCAACTTAGGTAAGCCCACAATAACATCCATAGAGATTTCCCTCCAAATAGTGGGTGGAATTTGAAGTGGTTGTAGTTTGCTAGGAGATTTGATTTTTTCTCCCTTGTTGCAATGACCAACATCACATTCTTCCACAAAAGTGTGAACGTCTTGTTTCATACCATCCAAGAAGAAATAACGTTTGACCCAGTCATATGTTTTGGTAATCCCTGAGTGCCCAACTGTGGGTGTAGCATGAAGCTCAGAAAGCACCATGGACTTAAGTTGTGACTGTTTACTTAAAAAAAAATGACCTTTGTAGTTAAGTTCATCATTGTGCGAGAGTACTCAAGGGAAACTGTAGAATTGGCTTGCAATTGTTGGATCAAATGAAAAATTTTGGGATCTTGTAGGAATTCCTGGTGAACAACTTGGAGCCAATCTGGTACAATGAAGGAGAGGGAAAAAGTGGACCCTTCATCCTCATAATTTTTGGAAAGAGCGTAAAAAACCACATTTTCTTTGTCTTTCTTGTAAATGATATCATAATAATATCCAAAGATCTTAGTCACCTATTTTTGTTTCTATGGGGAGGAAAGAAATTGCTCCAGAAAATACTTGAGGCTTTAATGATGTCTTAATTTGGAAGCGATGTTGCAATAGTTAAGGGCACCAGAGATACACTGCATGTAGAATAGCCAAAAATTTTGTTTCATATATTGATTGGCCCAAATTTCACTCAGACAATTGTTTTCTGGTGAAGGCCAAAGGCTGACCATCTTGGATAAGGACTACTCCAATTCCTCTCCTGGAAGCATCACATTCCAGAACAAAGGTCTTTGTGAAATAAGGGCGGGCCAAGAACCGAGTGGTGCACATAGCCTCATTCAAGGCTTGAAATGATTGATCAGCTATGATATTCCAAGTGAAATAATTATTTTTAAGGAGAGCAGTGAGAGGCACCACGATCTTTCCATAATTCTTAACAAAATTGCAATAATATCTTGTTAAACCCAGAAAACCACACAAGTTTCGAGATTCTTGGGGAAAGGCCAATCCTGCATAGCTTCAATATTCTTATGATCCACTCTGACACCTACCTTGCCAACAATATGACCCAAGTACTTGACTTTCAAGGCTCCAAAAGAACATTTAGATTGTTTGAGGAAAATTTGGTACTGAGAGAGTAGATGTAGAACTCGATCCACATGAGGAAGATGGGTTGTCTAGGTTTTACTATAGATGAGGAAGACAAAATGATGGAGAAAAGGATGGAAGCCATGATTCATGAGGCTTTGGAAAGTGGAGGGATCATTACACAATCCAAAGGGCATGACCAAAATCTCATAGTGTCCCTCATGAGTTTGAAATGAAGTCTTAGGAATGTCTACCTCTTTCATATATATATGGTGGTATCCAGAATGAAGATCAAGTTTAGTAAAGAACTGGGCACCACTCAATTCGTCCAAGAGACCTCAATAATAGGAATGGAGCTTCAATCTTCGTATGATCCACCCAAACACCTACCTTGCCAACAATATGACCTAAGTACTCAACTTTCGAGGCTCCAAAAGCACATTTAGATTGTTTGAGGAAAATTTGGTGCTGAGAGAGTATATGTAGAACACAATCCACATGAGGAAGATGGGTTGTCTATGTTTTACTATAGATGAGACTATCATCAAATAAAACTAAGACAAAATTATGAATAAAAGGATGGAAACCATGATTCATGAGGCTTTGGAAAGTGGAGGGAGCATTACACAATCCAAAGGTCATGACAAAAATCTCATAGTGTCCCTCATGAGTTTGAAATGAAGTCTTAGGAATGTATACCTATTTCATATATATATGGTGGTATTCAGAATGAAGATCAAGTTTAGTAAAGAACTGGGCACCACTCAATTCGTCCAAGAGATACTCAATGATAGGAATGGGAAATTTGTCTTTGATGGTGAGTTTTTTGAGAGCGTGAAATTCATGACACATGCACCAAGATAATTATTTATTAAGTACCATGACCATGTAAATGTGTTGAAATTTCACGTAATCGAACTAGCTAGTAAATGACATACACAATTTGTATATAAAATATGAGAAAAAAGAAGCAGGAGAGAAAGAATGGAAGAATTCTCATTAACCAAATGAATGAATGATAATTTACACATGATATACTTTGTATAAATCAACTAATGCACACTTGAGCAGAAGACAATGTGCCATAGTGGCGTTGTAGAGTGATATGGACACACACGAGTAGTTATAGGAGTAAATTTCCACCTAGTTTAGTCTCTCAGGCAATTACTAGAGTGAACTGCCACCTAGTCTGAGTTAACTATTCTCTCAGTCTTCAGTTAATTGACTGAAACATAGTGAAGTGTGGATGATATCAGGTAATAATGAGTAATGCACTAATATGGTGATAATCCCAAGAACGATGTGTATTAGTTGGTGATTATCCCAATGTTGAATGGTGATGATCCCAATATTTCATGTTGATGATCCCAATATGGCATCTAGAATCCACTCAACTAATCAAACTAAAGTGTGAAATTAAGAGAATATTCTCCTAGAGGATTATTATTCCTAACTTATAGGAGAATCAATAATGACTAATANAAAATGGGTCCCGACAATGAGGCCATGTTAGGTACCCAAATAAAAAATGTACACTGAAATAAATGAGGAAAGAGGGAAACCCTCATGGGAAAACCCCCCCTCAGAGTACAATGTATGAAAAAATAAGAATTAACAGTTGCTACGAAACTGTGTCCTTCACTCCAAGACAACTATGCAGAGAATGGTACTTCTGCTCAGTGAAGTTCTTTGTGAAGATGTTTGCAGTTTGTTATTATGAAGGAAAAAACTTTAGGTCAATGATCCCCTCATGTACTAAGTCTCGGATGTAGTGCATGTGGATCTTGATGTGCTTCAACTCCTGCCTCTAAACTAGATCCCTGTAGAACTTCAGAGTGCTCTGGTTTTCAAACAAGATGACGATCGATCGATGAAATTTAATTCCCAAATCAGTGAGAAAATTTTGTAGCTACATAGCCTGAATGGTTATGTTAACTACCCCTCTGTACTCTGCCTTAGCTGAAGATAGAACAATAACATCCTGCTTCTTTCTCAACCAACAGATAGGCCCAAAACCAAAACTAAGTGAGTAACCAGATGTGGGCTTGTGATAAATGCTATCACCAACCCAGTCAGAATCATTGAAATTGATGAGGTCCAATGTAGAGTATGTTTCATAGTGAATTCCAAACGTGATGGTTCCATGTACGTATCAAATAATACACTTTGTATCCTTCCAATGCAACCCATGCAACTCCTCCATGAACATGGAGACTGCTCCAACTACATAGGAGAGGTCTAGTCTGGATTGTGTGAGATACAAAAAGATCCCCAATAGATATTTGTACAATGTATTTCAACCAGTGAAGTGTCCCCGCCATCCTCAATTCTGACTCCTGATAGGAAAGGAGTCAGGGCAGACTTGCATTCTGTCATGTGAAATATCTCAAGGAGATCTCGTGCATACTTGTTTTGAGACAGTTTGATGCCTAATGAATCCTGACTGATATCAAGTGAAAGGAATAAATGTAGTGGACCCATGTCCATCATCAATAACCTGTCATGTAGAATCCTTCTGACTGTAACAATCACTGAAGTCAAGAAACTGGTGATCAACAAATCATCAACATACATAACTAGGAGTAGAAGTAAATTAGTCGTCCTAAGCATGTAAACATTCACGTCTAAATTACATCGTACAAAGTTTTGTAACAAAATATAGGAGTCCATCATGGTATACCATTCCATTAGAGCCTTCTTGAGGCCATAAAGAGACTTCTTTAGTTGACAAACCAAATATGAATCTTGCATAAATCCCTGGGGCTACTCCATATAGATATCCTCAGAGAGATCTCCCAGAAGAAATTTATTCTTCATGTCCATTGATGGACTTCCCATCCTTTGGATGGCGCAATGGAAAGTTCCAAACGTATGGATTCCATCTTTGATAATTGAGAGAAGGTATCATCATAGTCAATATCGTGCACCTACTAAAATCATTTGGAAACTATCCTAGATTTTTATATGATAACCTATCCATATGATGCGCTCTTGGTCCTATAGACCCATCTACACCTGACAAGTTTCCTTCCTGAAGGAAGGGGAACCGGATCCCAAGTTTGGTTCTTGAGGAGGGATTTTTACACCTCCTGCATGGCATATTCCCAAGAGGTATTTACAACAGCCTCACCATAGGATTGTGGATCTAAATACTAAACCAAGAAAATATGCATGGGTGGAATTGGTTCAGTGGAAGTGAGTGCAAGAGGAGGCTCCTTGAAATCAAATCGATTCCTCCTAGTATCAATTGGATCCCCAACAATATCCCCTGCATCCTGAAGAGTAGTCTTCGCCCACTTGGGCCTCGACTTTGGCTCTGCATCTGGATCTACATGCACTAACTTTGCATTTGACTATATTGACTTTATATCTATTTCATATGAATCCTCTGAATCATAACTCTCATCTGAAGAAGATTCAACATGTGCATGCTCATCATCTCTAATGGGTGGAAGAACAAAAGTGTCTACATGCGGATGTTGAGGTACATGCAAAACACTTTCCTCGAATTGGACACTACACTCAATGATGAGTCAGTTTGAGGAAATATCAATGACTTTGTATCCCTTCACACCATTGGGGTATCCAACAAAGGTACACTCTATTCTTTGTGGATCAAGTTCCTTCCTCTTCTCAGACGGAATCCTAGCCCATGCACGTGAACCAAAAATAAGAAAGTGGGTCACTTCTCGTTTGAGGTTGCTCCAAGCCTCGTACGGGGTATTATCCTTGACAGATCTATGGGGATATCTATTTTGGATGTAGGTTGCAAAATTAAGTTCTTCATCCCATAATCTCTTTGGAAGTGACTTTTCATGTAGCATGCAAGATGCCATCTCTTTTAGAGATCTATTTTTCTCCTCAGCAACTCCACTTTTCTATGAATTAAAAGGAAACGTGTGATGCAACTGAATCCTGACCTCATGAAAAATATTCTATATATCACGGTTGACATAATATCCCCCATTATTTTTTCAAAGGACTTTGATTTTATTTCTTGACTGTGTCTCAACAAGGGCCTTGAAATCTTTGAGGTGTTGAAAGACTTTTGATTTTTTCCTGAGAAATAAAATCCGTGTGAAGCATGAGAAATCATTAACAAAAATGAGCACGTACCTTGATTTTCTAATTTATGGATATGGAAAAAATCCCATGAGGTCACTATGGATCAGATATAAAGGAAAGGGAATCTTCTCAGTCTTTCCTTTGTTGAATTTATCTTGAGGGTGTTTTCCAGGAACACATCCCTCACAAATTCCTTTGGAGAAGTGGATGTTAGGTAGACCATCAACCATTCCCCTCTTGCTAATTTTTTCCATATATATGAAATTTAACTTCCCGAAACCTTTCGTGCCATATCCTACTTCTTTCATCAACATGGGTAAGCAGTAATGCAAAATATGGTTCAATAAATTCATAAAATGTGTAGAGTCTAGATTGATGATTTAACTCACCGGTAGAAACCATGGAATTAGTTTGCATGTCATAGATATCCACTACATTATGTGTGAATATGAATCTCTTTTCAGTTCTAGAGTTTTTCATCTGATACAAGGAGATAATATTGACGAAAATTTTGGGAACGTGTAGCCCATTCTGGAAGCTTTTGTTTGTGAGTTCAATTCTTCCTTTTTCGGTGACCTCGACTGGAGAGTTTTACCCCATCAGAATAAGAGGACTTTTGCATGCATCCAATGAAGAATATAGTTTTTTTGTGGATTCCATCTAGTGTAATGCACCTGAATCTATGATCCAAGCATCGAGAGAGGAGTTGATGGCAATCAAAGCATGGCTAGAATTTCATTTATTGGGATTCTGATCTTCTGGATTATTCTTCTTGTCACTCTCAGGGATGTGATCTCCAAGGTTGTTTTTCTGAAGTATTTGGGCCATTTGATCTATATGTTTCTACATACATGTGGATTCTGGATGGAATCCTTTATGGAAGTAAGTGCATTTCTCCCCTTTTCTTTTCTTTTTACCTTTGGAACCAGAGGCATCGTTGAAGGGTTTTGAGTACCCTTCCTTCTTTGGATTTTCATGTTCTTTCCTTTTGTCTTTTTATTTTTCTGATTTTGATGACCGCTACCATCATGCATAATAAGTGCATGCACCTTTGGGCCTTTTCTTTTTCCCATATTGATGAGCTTGTTCTTCTCTTGTGTCAGAGACTCGATAAAGGCCTCAAAAGAGGGCATCATCCAAGTGGATCCAGAGGTGATCCTAACTAAATGAAATGTGGATACAAACACTGAGTATTCCAGACCAATTTTGGAGAGAATGATAAGAACCATGTGTTTCTCCTCCTTAGATTTATTAACTCTGCAAGCCTTGAGTTGTGAAAGCAAATCCGAATATTTGGTAAAGTAATCTTGGATATTTTCGAACATTTTTGGATCCAAAGTGAGAAATTACACCTCAAGCATGTGTCCCCTCATCTTGTTCTATTTTCCAAAAATCCTTTCCATGGTGGTCCAAGCTTCATTGGGGGTTTTACAGGAGGACATGTGAAAGAAGAGTTCAGGAGAAATGAGACTGCAAATTGTTCCAAACACTTCATCCATTCGATTTCGATAATTGGATTTTTCTATGGTTGATGTGGGTTCGGTATCTTTGTTAATGGTTAAAATATATAATTCTCTTCCTCGAATATGCATTATCATATTCTCCTTCCATGCAAAAAAAAATTATGGTGTAAGAATGAATTCTTTTGGAAATTCCATTTTTTCATTCTCTTCAATCTTCGATACCTGCAAAAATAATATGGCATGTCTTTCCCCTAGCTATATGTTAGCTTTGATACCATGTAAATGCATTGAAACTTCACAAAATATATCTAGATAGCAAATTAAATACACAATTTGCAGAGAAAATATGAGAAAAGAGAAGCATGAGAGAAAGAATGGAAGAATTCTCATTAACCAAATGAATGAATGATAATTTACACATGATATACTTTGTATAACTCAAATAATGTGCATTGGAGGAGAATCAAATGCACCATAGTGGTGTTATAGGGTTATTTTGACACACACCAGCAGTTACAGGAGTAAATTTCCACCTAGTCTAGTCTCTCGGGAAGTTAAAGGAGTGAACTAGCACCTAGTCTGAGTTAACTAGTCTCTTAGTCTTCAGTTAACTGACTGAAGCAGAGTGAAGTGAGGAAGAGATCAGGGAATCATGAGTAATGCGATAGTATGGTGATAATACTAATGACAATGCACACTAGTTGGTGATGATCCCAATGTGGCATCTAGACTCCACTCAACTGATCAAATTGACGTGTGAACTGAAGAGAATATTCTCCTAGAGGAATGTTCTCCCTAAACTACAAGAGATTTGATAATGATAATAAACATAGGGAAAAACTTAGAAAAAATAAATCCTAGGTGTGTGAAGTATCTCCAGCATACCATAGGATAAGAATAGGGGATCATACTAGGACGGATAATGTTTGTGGTGAGTAATTCTTGAACAATTTTATCAAATTCATTTTTATAGGAAAAGGTATGATTATAGGGATGAACATTGGGAGGAAGTATTTCATGGACAAGGGGAATGGAATGATCATGAACACCATGGGAAGGATGAATTCCCTAGGGAGTGGAAAAAATATCTTGATGTTTGGAGAGGATGGATTGGAGGTTTGGCGACACAAAGGGTGTCTCAGTATGGTGAATGGAATGGATTTGTACAATAATGTTGGAATGACCTTTTTTGAGGATATTTTCCATGCGATGGGAACTGATGATATCATGGGAACCTTTTTTGATTCCTTGGAACTTATATTATTGGCCCTCCTGTTTGAAATATTCCATGGTTAATTCCTTACAATCCATGAGAATGGGACCTAGAGTCCTTATCCATTCGACACCCAACATAATTTCACAACCACCTATGTAAATAGAAAACATTTGATGTTTCATGTGGTACTGACCAATTTGGAGATGCAAATTTTCACAATGCCTCCCACATTTCATGGACCCTCCAATATTGGAAATCATGATTTTAAAATTATTGACTGCACATATATAGAAATTAGTTTCTTGGGAAATGCAGTGAGGAATAAAATTATGGGTTCTTCCACTGTCAACAAGGATGATGACCTTTCGATGCTTAATGTAACCAATTAGGTTGAGGGTTTTGGGAGAAGAGAATCCAGTGAGATAATTTTGGGAAATGACTGGTTCAACTTCCAAAGAGTCGAAAGGTGGAGTCATGTTAGTTTGTTCAGGTGACTTGGCCATGGGGGGAGCCTTGACATTGTCTTCAAAAACATCCTCAAAGATGGCCATAAAAGGATTTTGTTCCTTACACTTGTGCCTAGGAAAATATTTTTCATCACACTTATAACAAAGGCCCTTTAGTTGGAATTCATCCATTTCTTCCCTGGTCAATTTTTGTCTCTTTAGTGGAGTGGAAGGAGGAGTGGGAGTGACTGGTTTAGAGTGAGGAATAAAGGAGGGTTTTCTTATTTGAGAAGATACAACCTGGTTTGCTTTCTTATCTCTTTTAGTATCTTCCACCCAACTCTGAGGCTGATCCATGATAACATGGGCACGGATTTCATCCTTGAGGCCACTGATAAAACATTCTCGAAAAAAAAGAATCAAACATGCCCTCTATGCAGAAATCCAATCACTCAAAAGAATCTATAAATTCTTCCATTGTGATAGATTTTTTCAACTTTGTCAAATGGCCTAAATGGTGGGTGTCAGTATCAAAGCGTTCATAAAGTTCTACAACAAATTGTGTCCAAGCCACATACCCTTGGTGAGAATTTGTTCACCACTGCCACCATTAAAAATGTTTCATATCTAGATGGAGAATACCATACCTTAGTTTGGCCAACTCATCAGTAATTTCATACAAAGAGAAATAGTGTTCCATTTGAGTGACCTAGCCTGTGGGATCTGGGCCATCAAATTTTTTCACCTCCATGCAAGGGGGATGTAGGTCCTGATGAAAGTTGTGGGGAGTAAAAGAGGTGGATTGGAAAGATTCAGGACCATGATGGTTATAAGGTGTGGAAGAATATAAAGGATCTGGGGTGGGAATAAACAAGGTGGTCAAAGTTTTCACTGCATCTTGGCATTGCTGACAAGTGGTAGTCAATTGAGTGATGGTTGTGGGAAGTTATTCAAGCAAAGAAAGATTGGAGTTGATATTACCAATAATGGCCATAATGGAAGAGATATCACTCTGGTTTTGGTCATGATATTTGGCCAAGGTGGTGAGACATTGTTCCCAATCTTGGTTGCGAGTGTGGGCCATGGGGATGGGATAGGGGGGGAAATGGGACCACACAAAAATGCGTTATTGGTGATTGGTACCAATACAATCAATGAAAATAGATGAATCCAATTGGATATATGCCCAATAGGGGTCTTAGGAAGGGGTCAGGTCCATTGAAAAAAAATATATTACTGAAAAATGATAGGTATGACTATGATCAGGGAGAAGAGAGGAATCCAATGGGATGGGTTTCAAATAATGGAGTCAGAATGATCCATTTTTTTTTTTTTTACTCCTGCATAGTTATACTCTAATATAAATAACATTGTAGTGATGAAATGGCCAAATTTTTAACAGGAAAAATGTGTAGGAGTTTCACAACTAGAATGCAAGAGGTATAGTTGTACGACAATAGATATTGTCTGTTCTATTTCTATTTCCATCCCAAAGGTTAGGGTATTCAAGGATTCTACAAGCAAGATTTTTCCCTGTGCTATAGCTCTCTGATATACGTGTGGGGTCCAACATTAGTATATGGGAAAACATATTAGGGCACCAACTAAGAAGGCTAGACCATGCCCTTAGCCATACTACCTGACTACCCAGGTACTAGAGAGTATCTTCTCGAGTGTTGTTCTCGGTGGCACTGTAGAATTCAGGTGGTTGATTGGTTTATCTATGGAGGGATTCAAGATATATAGGCCGATCTATATCCAAGTGTTTTATGATGCGCTACCACTCAAAGGGGTACCAACAAGGGTTACAAGGGTGGAAAACAATGTGCACTCAAGTACCACTTGTATCTTTAATACGTATGAATACGTCTCTACCCTGAAGAAAAAAAATAACCCACAATTTTATGCCAAGTAAAGTTCTATGATACCACTTGTAAGGTACCATAAGTATTATCACAGTCGAAAATCGAAATATTGCAGAGAATAATAGTGGAACAACACAATAGATGAAACCACAACACCAAAATAATACCTTTATTGATAGGAAACAATGTTCACTTTCCTCTTCGAGGGGGAAACCTCCAACAAAGAAACTCTCTATTACAACAAGTAGCAACAAAAAAATTATCATACCCTCTACTCTTATACTAAATCTATCTAAATCTATACTATCCAAAAGAACAATGTAGACGAAGATCCTTCTAGAAGGGAAAGCTTTTATTAGGTATTCTTACATTTGACTTATTCTTCCTTATTGCTAGGCCTTATTAATATTGGCCTTTATTACATGGAAATATATTATTCTACATATGTGAGGGGTTAGAGAGGTTAGGTCCCTAACAATGGTTTCTTCCCATTGACTTTTTCTTTTGTTACTTTTAGCCAACATAATTTTTCTGTATAGATTTTTTCTTAGCTTAGTAAACTTGGTTGATTTTTATTTTTAGTTATTTTCTTTCATCACCCTTGGTTTTGATTTTAGTTGTGCATATTTCATACTATATTCAGTTGGTATTTTGAAGGAGGAGTTTATCTTTGATCTTGCATCTTTCCTAGTCCAATTTTCCTCTTATTCACATCAAAGAGAGAAATTTTTCCAAGTTGTTTGGAAACATCTTTTGACATTGTGGAAAACATTATTATTTAAATATTTATATTGATATATACTTCAAAAATTTCTTCAGAATCGGTCATTTTATTCCCCAATTCACTAGTCGATTAAAGACTCAATCTTAGCAATTCTAGTTAAAGGAGGATTTGAAACCTTATTTCTTCTTGAAGAGTATCTTTCCATCCTTTAGATTTTCTAATTTTAAGTCACTCATTTTTCTCGCATTCTTGACTTGTTTGATTTTTATCTTGGCTTGATAATGTCTCACTTATCTCAATGTTGAAGAAATTCAAACCTTGGGGAGTTGTAAGTACCTTAATGGAGTATGTCAATGCAACTTATAAGATTATAATTTCGATTTTTCAACATTTTTTTTCATATTATCCATGATAATACATTTCAATATATGAATTTCTTGTGGGATGTAACTCATAAATTTATTGGGCTCACACTCTTCATCATTTCTTGAACCAAAACTCAAGTTATCCATAATCAGGAAAGATAAGCATTGTTTGGGTTAATTTGGATTATATTCTATTTGATGCCTCTTACTCATGAGCTTGTTTATTTTGTTTTTCGTATTATATGTCTGATTCTTTGAAAGAAAAACCTATCTAGTAGAGAGGCAAGCTACACACTCTTCTTTTTCATTTCATTTTTCTCTTATTTTATGAAATATGTAATCTCGCGAAAGTGGAATTTATGGTTTCTCTACTTGGAACACTCTTGGGAACCTGGGGACATAAATCTTATGGATTTTCCCATCATGACATTAACTTATCACCAATTAAAAATTATATCTTACTCACTTCATTCATTTATGATTTCTAATTCTATATTTTGTTCATGATGGGAGAATCAATCCATCTAGACTATGATCAAAGATTACTTGAACCTTTATAGAGTGTCTTAATTGTTATCATTTACAAAAGGATTTTCTCTTGCCTATCACAAGGTTGAATATGATCATATGAATGTTTCACATGATTATCGTTAATGATCAGAGGATATACATACCTTGGGGTGTAATGTTAATAATTTTTTAATCAGATTTTTATTTACCTTTTAAGCATGACAAAGATTGGTAATGGACATGTATCCTTAGTATATGGTTTGAATTGAAGTCTTATCATTCTATTTGTTCTTGATTGTTTTGGTTCCCTGTAATAAGATATCATGTCCAGAGATCCAAATATCACAACAATAAATGACACTAAACTATCATGTTGAAGAAAATATTGTGGGAAAGCATATGGTGCTTATTTCTCAAAAATAAGGTTGTGATATTTGACTGAATGGATGAAAGATGAAGACTTGAATGATTGCATTGGAATTATTATTTTACATGAATTTAATGATAGCCAATATAGTTCAATTTTACATTATCTTATCCTTCTCTACTTAGGATTAGTTTAATTTTGATCTTTACTTTCCTTTTAGTTAAATTTCATTTCAATAAGTCAGTCATTTAGAGGAAGATTTTTTCCCAAACTGTCTACTGGTTGATCATGACATTCTCTTTTGTTATATAGGTTGGGAAATGGATTATGAAACCAACAACTCAAGATTTTTCTCTCGAAATGAAAGCAACTTAGGGAAGTGTTAATCTAAACTTGGTTGCTCATATTCCTTTGCAACATTTTTTAACCAAGATTGTCACCAACTCAACAACTAATAAAAAATATGGTCTTATATATGTATTCAAATATTGTCTTCCGATATAGTTGCTATTTGGAGTCCCTCTCATTGATTATTTTCATAACCTCCATAACTTTGATTTTTCCTCTTTGCCTTATCAGATTGAATTATTTCAATCTTTGTGGTTAATGATTATATTTTATAGAAAAGATAAAATGGTGCTTTGGTGAGAAATATGAAATCTATTTTATGTTGAAAAATTAATTAATTTCAAACATGCAAAGGACTTTCTTATGTCAAGAAATATTTAGAGCTTGTGGGTTTGTGGAATATTTCATATAGTTGGTTTTTGAAAATCTATTTTGATTAAATTATCCATTAATCGATATTGCTAGATTCCCAAAAACTAGTTTTGTTGCACTAAATGAAAAGGAAAATTGTATGTGGCAATTGGATTGGAGGATTGTGTTTCAAATATTTTCAACTAGATTATCAATTCTCATAATCTTTTTTGTTATTCATTTCAGATCCTTACCATGGGAATATTTCTATTGGACTTGATATTGACTGGTTAACATTTCTTGACTGGTTATTTCCCTTGGATTACTTTCCAAGCTTTCACTGACAAACACTTTCATTATTGTTACCCCATATTTATTACTTGTTGTTGAGTTCTTGTTTTATTGTTCAACTAGTTTTTCATTATTTTTTGATGAATGACATTTTATCTTTAGAATTATTTTAGTTTAATTCTCTTTTTCATGAATTGACTTCTAATTTCAACACTTTCTTTCTACTTGCACATATTGATTCCATCTTTTAAGTTGAATATTAGTATTTCTTTGAGATAATTTCACTTTGGATTTTTCCTTGAGGATTACTCTTTAAAATTTGAGTGAGGGGTTGGTACAAATCTGGTCACATACTTAAGAATTTTTTTCTTACAAGTAATGAGATGCATGGGTTGCTCTATCTGAATGAACATTCATGAAGTTCTTAGTTGTAGGTATGGACTGATAGTTGCGGTGGAACAAATATGCCTACTGAGCATATCGTGAGAATACATAAGTATAAGAAAGTGTCTATGTACCTTTTGCTTTGAGCTCCACTTACTTAATATTAATAAAATGGCCAATACTATGATGGTTTTTAGGGACACCTATGGATTAAACTAAAATTCATAACATCTACTTAGAAAATTAAAGCAACTATCGTATCACCCCACTTGCTTCACACCCTATGTGCATATTCATATCTATATATAAATTTAAAAGGGTGAGGATATTCTGAAATAAAAAGGAAGTTGAAATCACTATTAATAGTGTGGGAAGTACAAGTAAACCCGTCAGGGCTATGGATTCCTACTGGAAATGGGGATATGCTTGTATGGTACCGAGGAAAATTTATTGGGGCAATGAACGATCACTAGCAGTGAAGCAATGCTAGGAAAAGAGATATGGGGAACACTTTTATGTAGATGTTTCCTTATCCTAAAAAGTGAAAACCCATGGTTGAACCAAATCTAATATGAAGTGTGTAGATAGTAAAATAATTTACCTCATCATTTGTTTCTTTGAAAAAGGTATGTTAGATTACAAGTACTAGAAGTTTTTGGTTATATCCTTTAGAACTTTGGCATCATTGTGGTACCCATGATTATTGAAAAATTGTTTGTAGTTTGTTGAGATTATCTTTAAAATTAAGATCTAAAGTAAACTCCCTAGACTTCTATTGAAAGAGATAATAGGTTCTTCCAGTGTGTCACCATGTTTTGAGGCCACAACAACCCCCCGTTACCTTTACTTGTAAAAGTGAAAGGAAAGGGACCCCCTACTAAAATCCCATCCCTAATGCCTAATCCTCTACTTCTTAACACTAATGTTAATTCCTGTATACCTCGAGGGAGGTGTGTGGATTGATCTTGATTGATGGTTGTCTTGAATGAGCATGTTGTTAATGATTTTTTTCTGAATGTATGCCTCATATTATCCATGTTCCTTATTGCATGTTGTGCTTCAAATATTCATATGTATGTTTTTTCATGATTGATCCTACTCTTATCTTTTGAAATCTAATCCTAAATCGTAAAATTTATAATCCTTATTTTGAGTAGAGACTTGGCACATGAAATATCAAGAAACTTCTCTACAACCACCCATGATTATTGTTGAAGAAACCCAACCCTCATTTATAAGTTTATTTGAAATAAGGGAAAATAATATTTATGGAATATTAGCAAGTCTCCCTTTGATCGCATAAATGATCTCATTTTTTGTTTTGCATGAGCAGGTTCATAGGGCCACTTCATTTATGTGACTGCTCCAACCTTGATATGTTAGAGGGGGAATACCTCGATCCTTTTCTAGAACCTTGACCTTGATCCTTACCGTGATTCCCCTTATCGAGAAGCGATTTACCTTGGCTAGCGAATTCCCTGAGATTCAAAGATCCCAAGGCTATTGGATCCACTGTTTCTCGCATTGAGCAGGTTCATAGGGCCACTTCATTTATGTGACTACTTCAACTGTGATATGTTAGTGGGGGAATACCCCAATCCTTATCTAGAACCTTGACCTTGATCCTTACCATGATTCCCCTTATCGAGAAGTGACTTACCTTGGATTGCAATTTCCCTAAGATTCAAAGCTCCCAAGGATATTGGATCCACTGTTTCTCGCATGACTATCCCCAAGCCTCTTCAAATTGATCTCTATCAAGATCCTTTTTTTACCTTCCGTCTCTCTAGAAACCTAGGCCTAAGGCCCATTGAACTTCACAGATATAATTCATTGTTTTTTCATAGCCTAATGTCTTCTTTCTATCTGTCACAGTTTGTATCATGGATAGTGGTCTAGAATAAGGACCTTTTCCTTGACCTAATTGTATTCCCTATCTTTTCAAAGTTAGCAGGTCTTCCCTTTGAGATGTGCAGCTTGACTAGATTGAATTGTGTTTTACGCTTGGTTGGCGTTGATCTCCTTTTACAATTCGTCCAACTTATAATGTTGATTTGTCGCATGAAGTGTCATATTCTTCTCCTTTGTCACTTTCCATTTGTCACATCTAAATCACAATGTTCTTAATTACATACGACCTAGCTATTCGCCTAAACACTCAATTATTTGAAACCTACATGATATATCTTATTCCTAATTTTGGCCCCTAGGTGTGGAACCTTGACTAGAGTAATATTGACCAATGGAACCATGAGGGGTATGTGGAACCTTGAATTATGTAATTTGGCCTAATTTCCTAATTTGTATTTTTTTATGTTTTTTGTATAGATCTTTTATTTAATTTTTTATTTGATTTATTTATTTCTTTGTTTTTAATTTTATTAATTTATTTCTATTTTACCATTCGTTTTGGCAAAAAAACATGGTTTATTTGAACATGGTATTTGCCCAGGGTTTTTCCATGTGGTTTTATCCTAAAGTTACATTAGATATTTATTTTTACATAGGCAAAAACTAAGTCTACTTTAGATATTTATTTTTACATGAGATAAATATGTTTTTACATGGATAATGTTTTTGGTTACATAAACAAACTATTTGTTAAATGATGTGTTTTTCATAAAACCTAAGGTTTAATATTTACATCCTTATTTTTCTCATATATCCGTAAAACTAAAAAAACAATTTGACTTTTTATTTTTCTTATCTGATTTAACTTCATATTGATTTTTTCTTTAAATTTGAACATTTTTACCCTCACTAAAACTAAATGTAATATCCCATGAGACCTTTCTTATTTCATGGTAAATTCCATGGGATGTTTTTTTCTTTTTTTCTTTTTTATGACTAGGAGAATTGGCAACACCGACAGTATCGTACTCACATGACACAGGGTCAAATCCTTATGACTACCTTATAACCCCTAGGGATAATCGCACAACCCACAAGCACACCTCTGGATAAATCAAGGTTTGAACTCGTGACCTACGTAACAACATGAACGCCTTAACAATACGTTTGTTGGCCACTAGACCAAACCCCTTTAGGAAAATTCCATGGGATATTACCATTAGGACAACCTCCCTATTTTTCTAGAATCCCTCCTATCTTCATGGAACCCCTACCTCTCCTCCCAAAATAATTTTGAAACTTTATGGATATTTTTAACATTCCCCAATACTAAGCCATCGAGAATTAACCTTGGAACTATTACTATAATACTTAATAGTATTCATGCCCCATTGGGAATGGATCCTTAGAATGATCCATCAAAGCCCCCATCGGATTTAATGTTACCTTACCTTACCATGTCGTTAAAAGCTATTTTCATCGACAAGTTATCGTCCTTGGAAGTGTGAGATGAATTTATTGCATTGGGAGTCTTGGTCATCAAAGGATTTCAAGAATTACCACCTCCCTTATCCAACCTTACGATGACCAACCCATATAGAGCATGCATTATTTAATATTCTTTTTGGAGGGTTATTATAATATGTTTATGGGAAATCGTGAAGTTCTAATATTGTAATATTATTTAAATCCCATGGGAATCCCATGTCATTGGGAGTGTGAGATGGAGTGTGAACAAGATTTCCTCATTAGAGAATTTACCAAGTTTTACCGCCTCCTTTACCACAAGACCAGATCAGTCTTTAAGAGGGGGATTATATATTATATTAATGTTTATCATGGGAAGCCTATGTCGTTGTCGAAGAAGTTACTATGGATTACCACATCCTTTACCATGATACTTGACGACCAACCTTACATATCATGCATTATAATAATATTTTTGGGAGTAGGCTAACTCGGGAGCAATCTTCCCTCCCGAGCGGCCTGACTCCGGCAAGTCCCCAACGACGCCAGTGGTTCCTTCGTGGTGCGGGACCCTCCATACATGGCATGCATGCATGCATCGTCATATGGATGCCATCCACCAGAACCGCCACCAACTTATTATAATTGAAATTTCAAAATTTGAAATTTAAACTATCGCGCGCTCCATTGG
>ML816199.1:53853-70751 GCA_009831015.1 Picea engelmannii | reverse complement strand
TACACATTATGTTGTCAAACTTTGACTCCATCTACATTTTGACTATGGCTAGACAAAAAAGCAATGTTTAGGGCCCTAAAACGACCCTGGAAGTATAACAAGATGTGATAACATGAAAACATACAAAAATAATCCAGTTGGATTAGGTGGGAGGCCACCAGTATCCACTTGGAAGATGTGTAGGAATTCAGACATCCCCGGAAGTGTAGAACCCACAATTACAAAGAAGTACAAAAGAACATGTTGAACTAAAAATTGTCAAGGGGAGCTAGTTGGGATAGGTGGGTGGCCACCAATATCCTTCTGGATCAGTCCTCCCCCCTTAGGAAGAAATGGTCTCCATGGCGTTGAGTCCCCCCATCAGGCGTGAAATATTCTATTGAATTTGGCTTCGGGTGAGCCACTTTCCTTGGTGTAGGAGTTGTCATGCCTTAACAACCTGATAAAGTTGGATCCTCTGTTGGCGATTTCCCTTGACCTATGTATCCACTATATGATCAACGGATGCATGTTCCATGCAGTTAGGATTGAGCTCTATTGGTGTCAGTTGTTCTTCGATCTCTGAGGTGTCCAATAATGGTGGAAAATATGGCCGAAGGAGGTCCACATTGAACATTGGGTGCAAGCCAAGGAAGGGTAGAGTGTTGAGCTCAAAAGCATTTCTACCCACAACATTGTGATAATGTAAGTTCCATAGCGAAGTGGGTGGAGATTTTGATGGGGCCTTATATGACACTCCTTCTACAAATGTAACTACACATTGTCTCCAACCTAAAACTGGTGTGGTACCCTGTGTTGATCATGGCATTTCTTGTACTTAGCATTGGATTTCTGCAAAATCTCATGGTCCTATTGGTGGATGTGTCGAATCTGCTCAATGAATCTGGTGGATTTGTCGGTCTCAGAATGAACATGGGAAGAGTCTATCTATGTGGTTTCCATAGGTAATGCAACATCAATGGGGCCCAAGGGTTGGACTCCTAGTCCCACCTGAAATGGGATATGGTCGGTGGAGCTATGGAGATCCATGTTGTAACTATGTTGAACATAGGGGAGACTCTCATCCCATGTACGTGGATTCTTAGAGTTGTATATACACAATATGTGCACAATCATCTGATTGACAACCTATGTTTGGTTGTCTATTTGGGGGTGGAAAGCAGTGGATTTAGTGAGCTTGGTGTCCAACAGTGACCATAGAATCGACCAAAATGTGTTGAGGAACCTATTATCTCTGTCAAAGATGATGGTTTGTGGTATCCCAAAATGGACCCACACTCGTTCGAAGAAGAGATTCACAATATCTTCCATCCTCACAGCCTGCAAAATGTTCTTCTTGCAGGCTGTGAGGATGGCCATCTTTGAAAACCGATCAACGACCACAAATACACAATCATTATCATGGTGGACGGAAGGCCAGACATGTAATCCGTCAAGATGGATTCCAAAGGTTTCTCAGGGGTAGGAAGAGCAATGTATAAGCCTTGCTTCTTGATGGTTGGCTTGGAAATGGCACATGCAGTGCAATATCTGATATACTTTCTGACATCCTGTCAAAGTTTTGGCCAATAAAAATGTTTCTAGAGAACGACCATAGTTTTCTCCATGCCAAAATGTCTTTCCATACGACTATAGTGGGATTCCAAAATAATATTTGCATGCTCTCTTACAGGAACACAGAGATGTATCAGATGGCATAACAACCTGTCATGAATGTGAAAATCAGTGACAGTTGCACATGTACCCAAAGAGCTGATAGGTGGTGGTGAAGTCCAGATCTTGTTGATAAATTTGGGGCCAATCCAATGCCTCATGTCCACAGGAATGGAGGACAGTGGTGAATGCATCCATGGGAGGTCAACTGAGGTAGTCTGTAACACCCCTGTTTCCCACAACTTGTAATTAATTATTAATTATGATTACCATGCTATGGCATGTGAACAATGTAAATGTATTATTGTTTGAATCGCCAATAACTGACTGTGGGGGTGAAGCCTTGAAGTACTGGTCATGATATCACTAGAGGAAAGAATGGGAAAAATATAAGAGAGGTTTACTTATTTCAAATGGCCCCAAATTTCCCCTTGTTGGGAATAATGAATCCCCTCTAGATCCCAAGGAGAGGAATCAGTTAATGAAGGAAGGACTGGTGGTTGAATACTCAACCACCCCCATGAATGGAAGCATGGTATGGCTGAGGTGATCCAGGTGGATATTTGTGGCCACCCGCCTATTCCACTTGGAACCCACCATTGTTTCTTTCAGTTTCCTTAATTGTAGCACAATTTACTATTTTTGGCAGTTTTTCGAGTCCTGAACTTTCAGAACCGTTTTGAGGCCCTAAACGACGTTTTTTGGGCATCTGTCATTCAAAAAATATTTTCATGATTTTTTTTTCACCAATTGTAGTCATGGGATAGATATTTCTAATGATGTATCATATGCATCAAACGAATATAGTATGCCAAATTTACGACCTCAGGAAATTGATGTACCAATTTACCTCAACGGGGCCCATATTTGGTGTTTCATCTCCTAGAGTTAGTTTTTTTGGATGTTTAGGGTTTCCATTGTTTCTCAATAATATATATGCCTTCGAGCCTCATTGAAATAGATATTTCAAAGGCTTATAGCCACCACATCTCTTCTCAGAGATAAGCTACCAGTGCCCTAGCTAGTTTATTTCTACTATGTCTGTAAACAAATTTCAGTTCTTTGATATTAATGAAATGAAGTATTATTTCCGCTGCATATTTGTATTCATGGTTATTTTTGTATTATGTTGTGTTCCTGCTTAAATACGGATCATGAGGAGATAGGAGGTTGTCAGCCCGAAGTACCACAGAGTCCTACAGACCCAGGATGACTCAAGTTTCCTTCTAATAGAAGGAACAGGATAGGTGGAAACCATCCCGGGAAAGGCAGGCAGAAAAAGAATACAGGAGAAGATATCTCAGGGGGGAAAGCATGCATGAGGCTCTCCATAAATCAGGAGAGACACCATCCAAGAGCACATGCACAGATGGGAACACGCAACCCGGATATGCAGAAGAAAAGAGGAGGACAACGAGCTTGATGTCGAGGAAGCATCTGATAAACCTTGTAGGGTTTTTGTGACAAAGAGAGAGTCCATGAGAAATGGAATAGATTCCCTAGTGATATCATGGCTTGGCATAGGGGTTTCCAGAGTGCTAAGAGTGAATTCCTCTGATACTACAGTTGATTGGAAAGGCACACACCCACAATCAGTTAGTTGGCTGCAACATGTAATAGATAAGTATTCTCATACCCTGTATAATTGAGTTGTAACTGTAAAAAAAAGTTGGATATCCTGTGAATTTTTCAGGAATGTGCATGTTTGATTGATGGTTATAATGTGTTCCTTTATATTTTTCTTGATTGTGTATTTAAGCAAGTAAGGAACTATATATTTTGTACATGTAAAGGCTCAAGCCCTGTAGTGGCTCAAGTTAGAGCAAAATAACTATGAGTTCGTAGACCTTGGGCATAGTTTCACGTATGCATATCGATGCTTCCAGTTGTTTTGAATCTCCTGAAAAAAGGAGTCTTTTAAGATCAGGAGAGGTAGTGCTTGTATGCATAGAGTCTCTGCAAGGCGGGCAGAGACCGAGAACCTCTTAAGTTCCAGAGTTTGGTGAACGAGCGCAAGGGGTGCACGTGAGTTTCTTCTAAGTCTCAAGCTCGGGAGAAAGAACACAAAGCACGCATTTGTTCCTAATTCCTTAAGAGAAGATGAAGATCAAGAAGGATAGAGATATTTAAGTCTCTAAAGGAAGGATTCCTTCGTTTAGAAGTCGAGCGGATGAGATCCATTTGGGAGGAGCTAAGGTTCGTCATGACTGTTGGATTTGGAGAAGGAGCACGAGTATTACCCCCCCCCCTGACTTCTTCAGACTTCGTGACTCCGACGAAGTTTGTGTATTCGTCGTAAGGGATATGGATCCTCCAAAGTCCCGAAGTCCAAATTGAATCGGGACCGCCCATCGGAAAGGACATGTGTCACCTAATCCCACGATTCAAAGAGTGGTACTTCGATAGTTTTGAGTCATTGTGTTAATGGGAGGAGGAACTCTCGAAGTTCCAAACATCGAATTACCGAAGCCATGAGAGCTGTAGATCTGTGGGTCTACATGGATAGGCCCTGCCCATCAGATCTAGACTATGGTCAGCCTGACATTGACCAACTCTAGGAGTCACGAGGAGTTTTCATCGCAAAACTCTTGAACATAGGATTCCTGAAGTAACGAGAGTCATGGATATATGGGTCCATGTGGCAAGAACCTGAACATTGGATCTAGGATAAGGTATGCCCAACGCGGACAAACTCCAGGAGTGATGAGGAGTTTTCACCCCAAAACTTTCAAAGGTTGAAGTCCTGAAGTAACGAGAGTTATGGATCTATGGATCTACGTGGTTGGATCTCGATTGTGAGATCTGAGGGACGTTAGAAGGTTGTTAGTCTGGTGTGACATGGAAATACGACATCACCAGGGTGATGGGAACCATGATTGACAAGCCACATGTCACCTCGATTTGTGATTTTTGTAGACCCTATATGCCTATTGGAATGTGACACATGTCACCCTATGACGAGGCCACGTGTCACCCTTGACCCTCACTGCATGTTATCCCCTGATACGAGACAGCCTGACCATGTGAATGGTGAAGTCTAGGACTTTGGGACTCTGGAAGAGTTGGGGGTGTAGCATCGTGGAAAGGCCCAAAGGCCGAAGCCATGTGGCAGGCTCATGGGAGTTCGGGATATAGGATCTACATAAGAGCTGTGGTGTAGTGTCATAGAAAATCCTGAAGGTTGAAGCCACGTGGCAGGCTCATGGGAGTTCAGTATATAGGAACTCCGGGAGACTAGGGTCATTATACTGTATACTCCCAAAAGCATCAAAATTATCCTGTAATAATATGTGTTAACACGGAGGGAGATCCACTGTCAGATTAATGGTGGATGGATTTCCGCCATAGATTTAGGAGTGTTGGAATCTATGGGATCTCAGAGAACTTGGGATGATATGTATGAGTCCTATCCGCGTATATTCCATGTGGACCTTGACCAATAAGAGCCCAAAGGACTATGGAAGGGAATTTCTTTCAATTCTGAGCTCAGTTTTGAGCGTGAAGATAGTGGTTGGAAAGTTCTGAATGAGAAGAACATGATGGATATCTCGGAATTAGGATTTGAGATAGTTAAGGAAAATGAAATTATGATGCCCCATCCCTTAAAAGAGTATTTAGGGTTCAAGTGTGTTAAAAATTGGTATTAGAGAATGGAAACAACACTTGACCTGCTTGGGCTCATGCACGAGTCATATAAAAATAGTATTAGAGAACTTTTAAGGGTGACACCCTGTCTTGCCCATTCCAAGGGGCTTAGTTTAACTTCTACTGAAGAAAGGAATGAAGCCTTCTATTGTTGATAGATGTTTTGGAAATCTACATTGTATGTTGCTAATGTTTCCAAATAAAGAAGTTGACTTCACTTTGAAATTGTACGTGTTGTTGTGCAGTCATAATATTAGTTTACCAAGGCTAAGATGATCCTGTTGAGAATATTATTGCCGAACGGAAATTATCTGCATAAGTTCCTTGAGTAGAAGGATGCAGATTAAATTTAGTTGGTATCATACCCAATGAGATTGAATCATGCCAGTATGTGGAAAAGGAAGCCTATCCTTTCTTATGGGGAAATGATAACCAATCCTACAGGAGTGGGATTATGCTGACGAGCACTAATAGCAAGACTTGGATGTGAATGGATTGAAAGGCTCTGTAGCAGTAATAATTGTTGCTTTAGTGAAGGATTAAACCTTGTATATTTGTATGATCCCTCACGATTAGAGGATTGATGGAAATGGTAAGGTCAATTTATTTGAACTATAATGAATGAAAATTGTTGCTAGAATGACCCAGTAATCAAGCAAAAAGGAACCCTATAGAATTGAGAACAACCTTCATGAAGGTGTCAGTAAAGTGACAAGAGCAGGTTCAAAATCTCATGGTTGTGTTAGGGGAGTGAGTGTCCCTATTAACTTAAGGATGTGTATGTGTCTATGCAAGAGGAATGAGTCTGGTGACCATTCTATGAAAAGGGAGAGCATGTGCAACTCTCAGGTTTCAAAGGGAACTGAGAAACAAATTTTGTTTATGGGTACAAGAATTGTTGGGAAGTGTTTTTCTAATCAAACTAATAAGAAGAGCTATAGAATTATGGAGTGATTGAGTGAGAAATCACAACATCCTCCCTTGCTTGGGGGATATGAAACTAATCTGCTATAATTCATGTGGAAGGAGGAGAGTGACCTCCGCCCTTGGTTGTTGCTGAATAGAAGAAATATTTCTAGGTGCAATGGTTAAGATTGATTATGATCTAAAGATACTTCATAGTTATGAACTAGAATACTTAGTAAGTAACATACTTCTAAATTTTATTTGGGCTTTAACGGAATAGTTCAAATGTTATTAGACATTAAAATTTATTATAAATAAGGTAAAATGGTTAATTAAATGTTGATCCTGAATGTGGTAAAGGAAGTGTTGGGACACTTCTAGATGCCCAATATGTTGGATTGACATCCAGTGGTGGATGGTAGCCATATAGATATGGTTTGGTATACTTAAATCGTAGTGAGGGGAATCTAGAAAAAATATTTCCTTGATTGAAAGGTCTGCTGATCAAGACTAGTTAGAAGCTAGATTGATTGTTTTATTACCTTGGGCATGGTTATAATTTCCTAGACTGTATTCATGAGTTGGGAATTTTTTTTATGGAAGTTGAGGCAATATTGTTTTATTGCTAGTTGTTATCGTATAGAAATGGAAACATAGTTATGACTATGTCTGTTAAACTGTCAGGTGGATATCATGTAAATGATTTCAATTTCTCAATTGAGAGGGAAGATCAATGTTGAGTATCTCTATGGAACTTGTCATGAGAATGGCAGTAAGATCCTTGGGAGAAGGATCTGGAAGTTGATATGTCCATGAAGGACACGGAAAGGGTGCAAGCAATGAGCTTGCATGATGAATGCTTAGCTATGTTTGTATATGTTTGAGTGCATGGGTTTAATGCATTGTGATGCTTCTTGACATGAAGACAAATAATAATACCAAATAGATATGAATGGTATTAAAGGTTCAAGTGATGCACCTGCATGAATATATGCATACAAAAGGCACAATATGACTGCCTTGATGAGTGGAATGTGAGGAAAGAATTTCACTTGCCAAAGTTTAATGAATACCATGGATGCATGGTTGACTCCATTTTGAAGAGTCGTGAAAGTTATGTTTTGAATGATAGCTTGAGTGGAATGTGTTCCATTCCCTCAGGAAATACTAATATAAATAGATGAAAGAGTAAGGGAGCAAGGATGCTCTGTTGTTATGATAAGAGGCTTATGATTATGCATATGGTTAAGTACATCATGGATGTAAGTAAAAAAACCAGAATATGTGTGGATACATAATTTGGATGCATGAAAAAGATGCATGTTTATATTCCTTATGGAATATTTGGTAAACAACTGAAGTTAACTCAAGGTTTAGGCCAACACAAATAGTGATGGATATGCAATAAGGAAGTTGGATGCTGGAGGGGTTTCTTGTGAAGGAACTGTGTGAGGAATCTATTAGGAGGACAGAGTCACAACCTTAATGACTACCGAGAATTAAGCAGTGAGATACAAGCTTCTCTCTCTCTCTCTCTCTCTCTCTCTCTCTCTCTCTCTATATATATATATATATATATATATATATATATAAGAATCATGGATTACATTTTGAAAACATCATGTATGGATAGAAAACTAATAAAGGAATTTTGACCATTCTAACTAACTAAAAATATAATGTGCATGATGCACAGGTTCATGATCCATTATGAACAAAAAGTTTGCTATTAAAGCATGTTGATGTATCCAAAAAGGTTAGGGTGAAGCCTAACCAAGGCTTCCCAAGGAAAAGAGCAGGGAAATCCCAACATGGAGTAAATTTCAAAAACAAAGAAAGGGAAAAAGGAGGAACATGTTTCCCACCTTAAGAACTCTGAATTGATTATAGAGTTGCAGGTCTTAGATGAGCAGTTGTGAGAACAAGTAAAGCTGTAAAAGGGAGAATGAATAAATGAGTATGTTTTATTGAGTTGGCTTGGTTGAAACCATGTAAGAAAAGGTAGTGAGGCCTTAGAAATAACTCAGTCGGGTTGAAAGTCCCAGGATGTGTAGAAGGAGTTGGAAAAAGGGAAGAACCCTTAACTCATTTCTTGTTGTGTATTATGTTTTTATCTAGGATGGGAAAGATGGTACACTAATGAAAGTAAATGTTTTGACACCATAGTGAGGGTTGTATTGTTGTATAAATAGTTGAGAACTGTTTGTATTGCATTCATGAAAGCATTAAGAATAATGTGATGAAGTGCATAGAGATATGCTAGGACATATTTGAAAACTGTTTTATTGGTTTAAAAGCTATGATACTTGCACTTTTACTTTTACATGATGACAACATAATTATGATGTATGTCACGTGTAGAGAGAAATTGGAATGGTTGAGAGAGACAATTGTCAATGATGGACAACCTCAAGCAGAGGATGACTATGAGCAGGCTGTTGTGGAAAGATTGTTGAAGGGAATTTAGAAGTCCTCAGTAAGCACCATTGATAAGGTAATATCAGAGAGGGTGTCGACATCCAGAACATGTATAAAAAGTGTTCATGCGTATGTGGCACAAGGTATGAAGGGATTGGATAAGAATACCTTCTGAAATGTTTTATTGTCTTAATGTTATGCACAAAATTTTGAAAGGAAGTTGTATGCCATGGATACCCAAGTAGGGTATGATTCAGGAAGGAGAACCCAAATGATGGAGGTGTGAACCTATGGAAATAAAGACTGATTGTATGATGCAGGAGCATTTGAACCAAAGGATCTCTTTTGACTCAAAAGGTCAATAACCTTTACTAAGGGAGTTGGTTCCCAAATTGTTCATTTTTTTATGTAATAAATCTCTCGAATACCTCTAGAAGGCATCAAGAAGCTTAGTGGTTAGGAAGTTTGTTTTGTTTTTCAATTATAGACGATGAGATAAATTGTTCAATCAACTACAGATCTAGATCGTGAATATCGTGGAATAAAACCCTGATTGAATYAGGTTAATCAAGAACCTGACAGAGGAGATGAATGTGAGTTGTTAGTTGGAGGGAAAACCGATATCAACCGTCATATCGACTTAAATATCTACTGGAATTAACGGATCAAACACCAGCCATTCGATTAGATCAATGGTCAAGAATCATTGCGGAGCACGAAGGTGAAATTAATGGATGTGCTAGATCACGATCTGCAATCAATCGATATCGTTGATCGTGTCAGGGGATGATCAGCGACCACGATTAAAAGAGTCGAGCGAGCACTTTTCATATTGCAGAGAAGAAGGATCTGTCAAGGTCTAAATTTAGCCTTGCATCATTGAAACCCTTGAAAGAATTCATGAACTGATATGTTTTCATTGACCAATCAAGGAATGATTGGAAACAAAAGTGCTCATAGACAACATGTTGATTTAATGCATTGAGAAGACGCATGTGGTAAAAGAATGGGGCATATATAGGATTTCCCATTGTGGAAGAAGTATCTTCCAGTACTCTACAGAGTGTACGATTGGTAAAGAGAGAAATTAGGTGACCCTAAATGTTGGTACCCTGATTATTGGTAAGGAAATAAATGCTTAAAGGCATTCATGTGAAACTTTGAGTTTCATGAGTGATGATTTGAGGCTGTGGTCGATTCGAAGAAGAAAATATGGTCTTTTATAATAATAAATATGGACAAAGAATCCATGTGGTAATAAGTGGGTTGAGTCCCAACACCCCTTGGAAAAAGTGCCTGACATGAAATATAATAATTTAAAACCAATGTAAGGGTACATTGGGTATGGATGTGGCCATGGAGATTGGCACACTGATTAAAGTTATTTGATATCTGAATTGCATTTGGAAAAAAAAAATAGTATGTTGAAAGGACGCATACATAAAAAATGATATATTTCCTTTTGCTTTGTACCCTTGCTTAGATGAAAATGACTTGAATTGTTAGTATGCATGATTTTGAAAATATAATGTGCTTGAAAACTAATAATTTGTTTGGCTAAGGAATGTTGAAATTGCAGGAAGAAAAGGGTCTTGGATATGGAAGTATCATAAGCCCATAAGGAAGACCAATTTCCTGCTAAGCCAAACTGCTATGGGAAGGAAAGTCCCATGTTTTTGGATATGGTCCCTGTATGGAACAATATGAAAATAAATATGGAATTGAAAAATTTGTGGGTGACAGATTTGCAATAAAATGTTGAAATTAAAATTTATGATGATATCTCATAAATTTTTGTATACCTGTGATATAGGTGAGAAGAAAAAGATCCATCCAAAAAGGACAAATGAAGGATTTCAAGATGGAAAGCATGAAAGACGGCTACTGCTGGGACAAGAAAACCTATGGTAATCCATGATCACCCTAGAACATGTTGTGTTATGGCCTGTCATGGATGCCTTGACAAAGCAAGTCTGAGGGACGCCTCGACTGTAAGGCTCAACGAATTCTTTAGAGCTCTTCCTGTGCGAGAAATCCTTGGCAAGGCAAGACAAATCACCTGAGGGACTGTATAACATAGAAGGGGATGCCTGAGCCTCGGCTTGGAGGGTGAGTGACCGCAAGGAAGAGGAGACTTTGATCATCCTCATAAAATATTTATTGGGATCATGCACACAATGGGTATGTCCATGAAAAAAGTGAAATGAAATAAAAAGATAGCCATGTGGATGAAAATCCATGAACTACAAAGATAAGTAGTGTGCTACATTATGAAATTTTCCTCTTGAGTTTTGAACAACAATAAAATGTTTTCGCATGAAATTGTGATTAATATGCTTGTTGTCCAAGATTATTGAAGGCATGTGTTGAAGGCCAAGATTCTGAAAGGAATTGACCTAGAAAGAGGATCAAGATTTATGAAGAAGCTAAATGAAAGAGGCGTGGCATGTGTTATTGAGAAAGAACATCGAGGACGATGTTCTTTTTTAAAGGGGAGGGGATTGCAACACCCCTGTTTCCCCCAGCTTGTAATTAATTATTCATTATGATTACCATGTTATGGCATGTGAACAATGTACATGTATTATTGTTTGAATTGTAAATAACTAATTGTGGGGGTGAAGCCTTGAATTAATGGCCATGATATCACTAGAGGAAAGAATGGGAAAACTATAAGAGAGGGTTCCTTGTGTCAAATGACCCCAAATTTCCCCTTGTTGGTAATAATGAACCCCCTCTGAATCCCAAGGAGAGGAATCAGTTAATGAATAAATAATTGGTGGTTGAATACTCAACCACCCCCATGAACGAAAGCATGGTTTGGCTGAGGATACAAGAGGTTGTTAGCTCGAAGTACCACAGAGTCTTGCAGAGCCAGGATGACCCAAGTTTCCTTCTGACAGAAGGAACAGGATAGGTGGAGAACCATCCTGGGAAAGGCAGGAAGAAAAATAATACATGTGCAGACAGTTCAGGGGGGAGAGAGTGCATGAGGATTTGTAGAAAGTGGGAGAGACACCAACCAAGAGCACATGCGTAGAGGGGAATGCATGACTCGGATATGCAGAAGAAAAGAGCAGGATCACGATCTTGATGTCGAGGAAGCATCTGATAAACCTCACATGGTTTCTGTGACAGAGAGAGAGTCTATGAGATATGGAATGGATTCCCTAGTGATATCATGGCTTGACACAGGGGTGGCCACACTGATAAGAGTGAATTCCTCTGAGACTAAGGTTGGGTGGAAAGGCACACACACACATTCAGTTAGCCGACTGCAACATGTAATAGATAAGTATTCTCATACCCTGTATAATTGTGTTGTAACTGTAAAACAAAGTTGGATATCTTGTGAATGTTTCAAGAATGTGCATGCTTTCATGATGGTTAGACTGTGTTCCTTTATCTTTTTCTTGATTTTGTATTTAAGAAAGTAAGGAACTATATGTTTTGTACACGTAAAGCCTCAAGCCCTGTAGTGGCTCAAGTTACAGAAAATGAATTGTGAGTCTGTTGACCTTGGGAACATTTTCACGTATGCATATTGATACTTCTAGTATTAGTGCATGTATCCATAGAGTCTCTCCAAGGCACACAGAGACTGAGAACCTCTTAAGTTTCAGAGTTTGGCGAATGGGCGCAAGGGGTGTGCGAGAGGTTCTTCTAAGTCTCAAGCTCAAGAGAAAGAGAACAAAGTGTGTGTCCATGCCTAATTCCTTGAGAGAATATGAAGCTCAAGAAGGATAGCGATATTTAAGTCTCCAAAGGAAGGATTCCTTCGTTTGGAAGACAAGCGGACGAGATCTGTTCGGGAGGATCCAAGGTTTGTCACGACTGTTGGATTTGGAGAAGGAGCATGAGTATTAACCCCCCTGGGACTTCTTCAGTCTTCATGAGTTCGACGAAGTTTGTGTATTCTTCATAAGGGAGACATATCCTCCGAAGTCTCGAATTCTACCAAACCCCATGGTTCGGAGAGTGGCATTTCGACAGTTTTGAGTCGTTGTGTTAATGAGAGGAGGAATTCCTGAAGTTTCGAATGTTTGGTTCCTGAAGCCATGAGAGTCGTAGATCTGTGGGTCTACGTGGATAGGCCTTGACCATCAGATCTAGGCTATGGTCAGCCTGACATTGACCAACTCAGGGAGTCACGAGGAGTTTGCATCGCAAAACTCCTGAACATCGAATTCCCAAAGTAATGAGAGTCATGGATCTATGGGTCCATGTGGCCAGAACCTAACCGTTAGATCTAGGCTAAGGTCCACTTGGTGCCGACCAACTCTAGGAATGATGAGGAGTTTTCACCACAAAAATCCCGAAGGCCGAAGTCCCAAAGTAATGGGAGTCATGGATCTATGGATCTACATGGCCAGATCTCGACCATGAGATCTGAGAGATGTTAGAAGGTTGTCAGTCTGGTGTGATGTGGAAAGTCGACGTCATGAGGGTGATGTGGAACCATGATCGACGACCCACGTTTCACCTCGATTTTTTTTTTTTTAGACCCTATATGCTTATTGGAACGTGACACGTGTCATCCTATGACAAGACCACATGTCACCCATGGACCTCATCGTGTGTCTGCCCTTAGTACATGACCGCTTGACCATGTGAATGGTGAAGTCTAGGACTTTTTGATTCTGGGAATTCGTCACTCCGAAAGAGTTGTGGTGTATCACCGTGGAAAGTCCTGAAGGTCGAAACCACGTGGCAGGCTCACGAGAGTTCAGGAGATAGGAGCTCCGGAAGAGCTGGGGTGTAGTGTCGTAGAAAAGGCCCGAAGGACGAAGCTGCATGGCAGGATCACGGGAGTTCGGGAGATAGGAACTCCGGGAGATTGGGGTCATGAGACTGTATACTCCCAAAAGTGTCGAACTTATCCCATAAGCATATGCGTTAACGCGAAGGGAGATATGTCGTCAAATTATTGGTGGATGGATTTCCGCCATAGATTTAGGAGTGTTGGAAGCTCCAGGATCTTGGAGAACTCAGGATAATATGTATGAGTCGGATCCGAGTATATTCCATGTGGCCCTTGACCAATAAGTGCTCGAAGGACTATGGAAGGGAATTTTTTCTAATATTGAGCTCAATTTTGAGCATGAAGACAATGGTTGGAAATTTCTGAACGAGCAAAACGTGATGGAGATCCCAGAATTAGTATTTGAGATAGTTAAGTAAAATGAAATTATGATTCCCCATCCCTTAAAAGAGTATTTAGGGGTCGGGTGTGTTACACAGTCAGCAACACGATTTGTGCTCCTTGTCTTATACTTGATGTTGAGATGGAATTGTTGCAGGTAGGTGGACCACTTTTGATGGCATTTGTTTTGCAACTTCCCCTATGTCTGTATGAAATGCATAGGCTTGTGATCAGTGTGGATGATCATCTCCTTTGCCAGAATGCAATGTTTCCATTGATGACATGCTTGCACAATGGAATACATTTCCTTATCATAGGTGGGGTATTTTCGGACAATATCCAAGAGTGTCTCACTATGGTATGCCACTGGATGACCGTGCTGAGTGAGAAATGTTCCTACAACATAGTCAGATGCGTTGGTCTCAATCTTGAATGGTTGTTGCAGATCGAGCAAGGAGAGTACTAGAGTTGAGCACAAGTGATGCTTCAAATAAAAAAATGCTCGTTGTTGTTCCTTCCCCCACATGAACTTTTCCCTGCCACCTCCCTTGGTCACGTGGTTGAGGGTCCATTCAATATGGGATAATCCCAACATGAACCATCGGTAGAAGTTGGCCAGTCCCAAGAAGCTCTAAAGATAGCTTAGTGTGGTCAGGGCTGGCCAGTCGGATGACTTGGATATTAGCGGGATCAACATGTACCACATGCTCATCAACAATGTAGCCCAATTATTGGACCATGTTCATGCCAAAGGAACATTTTTCCAAGTTGACATATATCTTGTGTTGCCGCAGAGTGCTCAAAACCTACTGAATATGCCGCATGTGCTCCTCCCAAGGTCTGTTGAAGATGAGTATGTCATCCAAATATACCACTGCAAAATATTTGGTGAAGGGTCTCAATACATCATCCATAAACCTCGTGAAAGTGGTTGGTGCATTCGTTAGGCAAAAGGGCATGACCAACCATTCTAAGAGACCTTCTTTAGATTTGAAAGTTGTCTTTCAGACATCAGTTGGTTCGATGGGAACCTGGTGATAGCCATACTTTAGGTAAATATTGCTTAAGAACTTTACCCCCCTTGAGTTGGTCAAGAAGGTCATCAATCCTGAGAATTGGGTACCGGTTTTTTATTGTAATTTTTTTTAACGATCTATAATCAATGTAGAGTCACCAGGTCTCATCCTTCTTCTGCACTAGTAAAAACGGGCTTCTGCAATGGGAGGAGTTGGGTCTGATGCACCCCTTTTGAAGAAGCTATTGGATCTGGCACTTGATTTTATAATTTTCCATCAGTGATTGAAGATAGACTGGTCCATTAGACATAGGTGCATAGAGGGTTAGATCAATTGGATTCTTGACTTGGTAGTACATCGGTACCCTTGTGGGTGAGGAGAATATGTCTCTATACTCTTCCACGACCCTGTCCACTTTCTTCTGTTGAAAAGAGAGGCTTTGTGTAGAGGACATGGATTTGGCAGTGAACTTCTTCTTACTATGAGAATGGATCACAAAGAAGACGAACTTATCGATCTGTGAAATGACCTTACTACATTGCTTAGCATATATTAAAGAAATAACAATAGGTGGTGCTACCTATGGAATCCTATACAATTGTCTACCCAAAGTAATAATAACATTGCAAGGTCTAGACTCATACACAACATGATGCTTCCACAAATATGGTTGTCCTAAAATAACATCACAAAGTTCAAGGGGAGAAATATCACACAATACCTCATCTTTGAAAGGCTTGATGTCGTAGGGAAGACGACACTATTGGCTAACACATAAATATCTCTTCCTTAGCGAAGCCAACTGATGGTGTAGGGATGCGGGTACGGTGTCATCGGCAGGTCCAGCCACTTGAAGACCTCTACTGAGATCAGGTTCTTTTGACTACCACTATCGACAATGAAATGAAGTGGAGCCCCCTTTACCCACATCTATGAGTGAAAGTGGCGTTCCCCTTCCTCTGGTTCTTCTGGTTCTCTTGGCTGGAATTTGGTGGTAGCGACAGTGGCACTGGGATCAACATCGATAATCTTCTTCCCTCCTTCTGGATTTGATTCAGAATCAGAATCGGCCTCTGAATCGAAATCCTTTAGCTCAACCATGAGTGACTTCCTGGAGTGAAATTCTTCAGTGTTGTTCCAAGGGATTTTATGGCATTCACACCATTTTCCTGTGTCCTTATTCGTTTTCTCATTTCCCTTCTTGTGTTGCGGCTTGGACTCGTTGTCCTGAGAGTGGCCATATTTTCTCTGTCCCTTGCTGTGTGGGTTGGGGTCTCCTTTTCCCTGCTTCAGCTGTGAGAAGTTTTCATATCCAAACTCTCACCTCTTGTGCTTAAATTTATTCTCGATATTGACAACATATCTATAATCCGTACCCAATAAAGCGATGTCTAGAAAATCAATTTATGTTTGAATGTATCTATGCAAACAACCACGATATTTGAGCACCATATGTCACTCAGAGTCTTTGACACCCAACTTGGTGTGCAGGGTATGGAAAATATTGGTGAAATCTGGTACTGTCTAGTCCCATTCTTGACGCAGGGTGGTCCATTTGGTGTATTGGTCCTCTTAGCTTCCAACATGGTAGTATTGTTCTTTAATGGAATCCCAAAAGGAATCCCATGTAGGGGAAACCACAAATTTTGCAGATTCCTCTATGGCCCTTTTCTCAGAGTAAGTGTCCCACCAGTCCTTAACATGGGGGACAACCTTGAGGAGTGCAAAAGTAATATTTTCCTTATCGAAAAATTTGTGGACAAAAAAATAACCTTCGAGAGGATTCAACCATTTATCTACAACATTTGCATATATCAGTCTTTCAAATAATGGAATATCAAAATTTACCTGTACCTTGAAGGGGGTTGCATGGCTACTTGATGAATTCGTTTCTCATATGGACAATCAACGAAGAATCTATGCAAATTTTTCCATCATTTCGTTCCTTTTTCGCGCAAGGGATTCCTCGAGCAACATTTTAAAAGGATCTCCTACTCCATCATCTTTCTTTTCGTCTCCCATGGGTTGTTTTTGGGTTCGGTACAATTGATCTTGCAACGACTCGATTGGTTCAAGTCCCAACTTCGTGTACCCAAATCTTGTGGGGGACATGCACG
>ML816199.1:39334-52514 GCA_009831015.1 Picea engelmannii | reverse complement strand
ACATCACTTCTCCACCCTCTCATTAATTGTTATCAACCATAACTAGGATGGAGCACATCCAAACCTTCATTAAACACATTAATCAACCATACTCAAATCCAATATGTCACTTCCACTTTGTCAATTTGAAATGAAAACCCCCTACACCATAGTTTCAATACCAACACCATAACATAATATGTCCCTTATTCACTTCTAACAATTTCTAATTTTCAAAGATCGAATTGACCTCAAAACAATTTCATAAACCATAACTATCGTCCACCAAAACATAACCAATACCATGAATACAATATGCCATGAATGCAATATGTCATGACCAATGTATGTGTGAGTTGAAGTTCGAATTTTAACGATATGCCAAAGTAGATGTATAGCATTTATAACCAAAGTTCTTGTCACTTCAAACCTTCTCTTGACTTTTAAATTTCTAGTTGTTATCATCATTGATTGTATGTGAAAACTTGTTCGAACCCTTGTGTCTTTTTCAAGCTGTAAAATCGTTTCATAAATTTGTCATGAGCGCAATTCATAGAAGTGTTTTCTTTTTCACCATTATTTCAACAAGGGGGTCCCACCTACTTAGTTATTATTAATATTTATGTATATAAATAATAAGGCATTGCAACCAATTTTCATGCAGGTACCACATGTTGCGCTTATGGGCATCAACAACCACCAAACCCTAGCCCCTCTATGACGTGAAGCCTCAAATAGGCGACATTTTTCTCCTCCTAGGCAAGTCGTTTGGCATGTGAGGGATAGGAAATTTCCTTCAAGGTGTCTTCTAGGCCTCCAAAGTAAATTCAACATGATCTTGCATGTGGGCCCTTGGAATCCAACCTGTGGGCTTCAAGCCCCATGGAAGCCCAAGCTAGGCTTGTTCCTCCAAAATTGTCCACCAAACAAGGTCCTGCAAAACAAATAGGTATGGCCTCCAAGGATCTCAAGTCAAAATATCATGGAAAGTGAAAACCACATCTAATAAATAAGTAACCTAAACATGTGCATGAAAACTACCTCATCAAATTAAACAAATGCTCTAAGACTCTATACAATTGACCAAGTTTAGGTATGGGAGGGGTGTCATAAAATTCCTATTGGGTAGACAAAAAACGCTCAAGTAGGGGATGCTCCCAGGAATGGCCCTTCAAGTTCATGTAGTGGCTTATGAGGTGGATAGGGGGTTAGACTTCATAGGTCAATGCGTTTCATGACATACAAGGGCTCGTATTATCTCATTTATGGGTTCCTTTGTAGGGTATGTGTTTCACCTTCTTCTTCAATGTAACCTTTTTCCAAGCCCATTTATTTCCATTTAATTAATTAATTATCCAAACACGTGTGCACCCCCAATAGTATATCGAATAGCTTGGGGGCTAGTAACACAGTGTCACTTGAAATAAGAGGTCCACAAAGTTCCATAGGGGTAACCATGTAAAGCATTGTAACACACTAGTGATAGTCTTTCATTCAAGAGGGTTATTTATTATGTGTTTGATATTTTGCAGGTATTCAATTCTTTTAAGAGAAGCAGTTCATTTTTCTCAAGACCTGTCTGGGAGAGCATCTAGAAGGTTTATATTTTAGGCTCTTATCTTTTTCCAGCAACCATCCCCCTGGATCTTCAGCCCCTTCTTCCCATGAAATGAGGTACATTCCCTTATTGGGTCACTAAAGTCAAAATGCCTAGAAGAGGTCAATGTGATGGGAATGCAATGAGAGGAAAGTGATAAGTATGGTAGGGAATGGTACAATGACCCCTCAAGGGAACCCCAATTACACCCCTTCCCCAAAATTTGGCCACTTACTAGGAAATCTATGAAACTCACCAAGTGAAGCAAGGTAAAAAACATAATGTCCAAGTAGGCATTCTATAATCAAAATCATCTTTAAAACAACATGCTTAAATGCCTCAAATATTAGGGTGATTACCTACCACAATACCTGACTTGTACTGCATGGACCAAGACCCATGTGCCTTCAAAAAGCTTGCTGGTGTGGTGGATGTGTTGAAAATGGATCCAAATTGTGGTGATAGAGCGGGATTCCATGTGTGCAAGTGGAAAATGCTAGTCATGTGGTCTCTAGGCACTCCATATCTGCAACCTGAGGGCCTTGAGACATCATCTCCTTAGTTATCCCACAAAATGGGGATAACAGACCTTGACAAATCTAGACCTCAACAAGTTTTCATTTCTAATTCCCAAAAAAATTCTCAACTATATCAAATCACCCTTCCTCCCTAACTTATTTACATCTTCCACATCATATCATTTCCTCTACCAGACTATGTTAGAGTGCCAACTATATTGACCTAACTCTAGATAGAACTTGCAAGCGGAAGTGTCAACTATCTTGATCGATCTTCCCCAATAAGAAACTAGCAATCGCCATGATCACATGTCTAAGGGATCATGGCTTAACAAAACCCCCTCACAATTCTAGGCTTCGAAGGATAAACAATAGGAAATACCTCCACCCTTTCTGATAGAACTAGTGTCAACGCCCTATCATTGAGAATATTGTGGCATTGTTGTCATTCTTAGATCTTTCTCATTGAATATCCAATTTGAGAAACCGTGCTTTTTGTAAAACCTACACTTTCCCAACATCATAGAAATATATTGAACCAATAATTAAATAACAAAATAATGCTTCCTAGCATACTAATTCGCCTTCCATGTCCACGACCTCTATGTCACTTTAGTATCACGTTGATTTGGATATCACTTAACACATTAAACTTGTAGGTTAGTTTACCAAAACACAAGATCATGCATGACCATATAACTATCTATGTGTGGTTTCCATGTTACTCATCGATACACAATGTGAATGTGACTAGTTTATTTATCATGTGCATGGTATCCATTGATTCATTTCAACATAATCTAAATTGGTATCCATGTATCAAAATATTTAATTTAAAACTTGCATGCTAGAAGTAAATCACACAACATCCATCATTACTCACACAAATAATAACTATTCATAAAAATCACATATAGGTAGGTCAACATGTCCATATAAGAAAGTCCCATTGTTCCAACAAAGTTCCACACATAATAAGCAAAGAAATACAAATAGGTCATAATGTATTTTAGTTTCCTAATTCAAAATGGGGTGTTAAAAAAATACACTACAAGACATGACCACTAGTCCTAAGAGGCTAACTGGTGGTCTTGAGGATGTGACCATTGGTTTCTCAAGGATAACTAGTGCTCCACCACTTCTGACACTTTTAGAAGGCGAAATGATGCCCCAAATTGTGGAAAAACACATGAAATTTAAGGCATAAAAGCTATAGGGGTTTACTACGGCATGCCACTATTTGAGGGTCAATTAATGTAGGATTTATATTTCTAGACTGTAACCCCCCCAGGATAGGGGTAACTGAGGATATGATGTCTCGAGGCCCATAGGTAGCAAGTATGGAGTGTCGAGAGTCTGATGCCTAGCACAACCCATAGTGACCCCATACTTTACCACAAAGAAGCATTCACTACACTGACTTGGCTCTAAGAAGACATCAAGTCTTGCTTCATGAGGTCACAAGTCCAATCTCATGGTAACTGTCGCTTTAATATTTGAAGCATTTGAGCATGCTCCAAAGAATAATTTCTTGATTTGGAACGTTTTCTTGGAAATTATACCTTTTTCCTAGTTTGACCTTGGTGGGTGGCATGGTTTCCTAGTAAGTAGGTCACCCTCGGAAAAAGGGTTTCTATTGGGTGGTTCCTTGAAGGGTCATCTTATCATTCCTGCTCATACTTACCACTTTCCACACTTCTTCCCTTTCCATTCCCTCATATTTTGGGATTTTTGGCTCATTGACCCCAATAAGGGCTTGTACCTCATTTCATGGGAAGAAGGGGCTAAAGGTCCAGAGGTGTTGTAGACGAAAAAAGTTACAATCTAATCATTCTCCTTCCATATTCTCACCCTAAGTCCCTGATAGCAATGAAACATTACTCCATAAAAAATCAAGGACCTTCTAAAACATATAATTAATAAGTGTCCCGCTTATTAGGGGAATGCATTTGTAGTGTCCTTTACTTTCCATTGCATATGGCACTCAATGTGTTCCTAACTCCAAGTGGCATTGCGATGTTCTTTACTTTTGACTACACATAACACTCAATGTTCAGACTATAATAAATTAAAGGCAAGTGATTGAAAAAATGTTTCATTGCAAACGAAGGACACAACACACCCTCCACAAAGGCGCCCATAAATGAGACAATACAAACCCTTGATATGTCAATAACCCCATGCCAAAAATTATTTCCCAATCCACCTCATACTCATCACATGACCTATATAGGGTCTACTTGGGAAACATTCCTTGACTTGGGGATTGTCTTACCCAATAGGGCACCATGACACCCCTCCCATACCTAAATTAGGAAAAACTAATAAGGTCTTTGAGCGTTTTTTTAGTTTGAAAAGGGGAGCTTGATGTATATGTTTGGGTGGTTCTTATATTAAATGTGGCTTACTTGGCATGATATTTGTGACTTGTGGACCCTTGGAGGGTGTACTTATTTGTCTTTACAGGACCTTACCCACATGATGGACATTGTACCCCACATGAAGAAAACCATGCATGATGAACATTGCACCTAGAGGACATAAGACACTGCCTTTGGAGGCACCTTGGCATCACTAAAGGATGAGGCTACACCCCTCTCCACTTGGATGTTTTCCTTTGGAGGCCTAGGGTGTCACCTACTAGCCCTTGACATCACCTTAGAGGGATGTGGTTTGATGCATGAGATGGTTCCATAGGTAGCTTGATAGGAGGACACCATGGCAGGGAACTTCGATGTGACATGTGGCCTTTGGAGTCCCAACATATCCCTTCCCATGCTTGATGTTTCACTTGGGGAGACTACATCACACTCTTAGGGCATGATGTCACCCTTCTAGGGTTTTATTTCATGTAAAAAAATAAATTTTGTATATTGCAAGGGAAAACTTAAGGGTGTGTTGACGGGCAAAAATGACCACTCGTCAACTTGAAGAGTGAATCCGGTCCAGGGTTGTCCAATTAACCCAAGACGTTTGGATTAATTCACTCTGACAGGTTTAATGGCTTCGTTGGCCAATCTAAAGTCCTAAGGGAAGCGAAAAATAACTAAAATAAATGCAATAAATTACTAAATAATAATCATTGTCGGCAGACCTGTTCAGTGTCCCGACGGGTTTACAAACACTTCCCACAACTCTCTGAGAGTTTATTCACATTCTGATATAGTTTTTAAGATATTCAATAGAGCGGGGTGACGCTGAAAATTCCAGTTTTTTAACACAACTTAATATTTCCACAGGCCTTTAAATTTTTCTAGCAAACCTTCATCAAAATCTGAAAAACAGTTCATTGATAAAACCAATTTTCAAGGATGGGGAGACGTCATTGAGTTGCTCTCTTAAAGAATAGGGACAGCGTAAAAATATTTTTAAATATGGTTGTGAATACTTTCAAGTGCAGATTGAAACCGAGAAAACGCTTTTCAAACAAAAAGTCATCTTTAACAAAGCTACAATTTCAGAGAAATACAACAATTAATGTTCTGACAACCTTTAGCAGCTATTTTCGAGGGGAAATATTATGTTTTCTTTGTCTGAGCTAGCCCGTGGTGTAGGAATGTTTGTTTCAAAAAGAAAGACCGATAAACAAAAATGAAAACAAAAATAAACCAGAGAAAAAAAAAAAACAGCAAGGAAACCAAAACATAAAATATTTACAAAAGGTGTATGGGAGAGGCGTCAAGTAAAATACTTTTTGAGAGCTTGGCCATTCACCGAGAAGGTGTTTGGCTATCCCTCTAAATTCTGCAGGTGAAAGGAACTGGGACCTAGTTTTTCAGCAATTAAAAATGGTCCCAACCACAAGTTTTGAAACTTAGTATGTTCTCCTTTCCCCTCATGAGGTTTTTCCCACTTAAGGACAAGATCGCCTACCTCAAAATTTCTGTCAGAGGCAGAATTGGAATCAAACTAGTTTTTAACAATGAGTTGATGTTGATCCAATTTTCGTTTTTCTTGAGCCCTTACTTCCTCTAACTTCAACAAAGTGTTAATCCAACTTTCCAAGGGAGGACAGTTTTCTTCTTGCACCTTCTGTGATAACTGTAGAGATGGAAGAAGGACATGCAGTGGAAGAATCGCTTCCCTGCCGTAAACGAGAAAAAATGGGGAATTACCAACAACAGTCTTAGGAGTTACCCTATCAGCCCAGATTGCATTAAATAGTTCATTATGCCAATTTTTGTGGTTTTCAGAGACCGTTCTCTTGATGATCTTGATCAGGTTTTTATTAGTTGATTCTGCCAAACCATTTCCTTGAGGGTAATAGCTGGAAGAGTATTTTAATTTTATTCCTTTCTCTAAAGAGAAATCACTCATTTCGAGAGATGAAAAATAGGAAGCATTATCAAATACCAGGCATTCAGGAATACCGAAACGAGTGATAATATTTGAATTCAGGAAGGATATTACCCGGCTGGTGTTTACATCTTTTAATGGCGCAGCTTCGGACCATCTGGTGAAATAATCTGTGGTTGTTATGATGTATTTATGTTGCTGCGAGGATGTTGGGTTAATTGCGCCTATAATATCGAGGCCCCATTGCTGAAAAGGGGAGTCTACCGAAACTGGTTGCAGCGGGAATGCTGGTTTTTGTACTCGTCCAGATGCCTTTTGAAAAATTACACACTTGCGGCATAAGGCATGGGCGTCTTTGAAAAGAGTAGGCCAGTAATAACCTGCTCTTAATACTTTGTGGGCAGTGGTGTCTCCATTGAAATTCACACCAGCCTCCCCTGCGTGTAATTCCAATAAGACTTTTTCTGCTTCATCCTTTTCAAGACAACGCATAAGTATTCCATCGAAATTTTGGCGAAACAAAATATCGTTTACCAGCTGAAAAGAAGCAGATTTTAATCTCAGTGCTTTCCTCCTTTTTGGATCAAGGTTCTGGGGAGCTAATCAGTGCATAAGATGAAACTTGATGTCATCATACCAAGGACTAGTAAGGTTTTGTGCACAACAGATTTGATTTTGATTGTGTTGATCTTGAATTAACATATCTGTTTCATTTTGCTGCCCTATAGCTGAATCAACAACCAGTTTACATAAACCTTGGCCTCTAACAATTTGTGTTGGGGTAATTTCTATGTCGTATTCTTGTAAGGAGGTGACCCAGTTTTCCCTTTTTTCACCCAGTTCTTTCTGTACTAACAAATTTCTGACAGCAGGGTAAAGGATGATGATTTTCATCCTAGATTTCAGTAGATAAGATCGAAAGTGTTTTACTTCTTTAAAAACAGCATAGGCCTATTGATCTACTATTGGGTAATTAATTTATGCTCCCTTAAAGGCTGAGCTCATAAAAGCAATTGGGAATTCGTTGTTTTCAACATTCTTTTGGGTTAGGACAATAGTGTAAGACCGATCATGGGCAAACGTGTAGAGGGTGAAGTCTCGCGAAAAATCAGGGCTCATTATAGAAGGAGCGTCTACTATAGACTTTTTTATTGAGTCAAAAGCCTAACGTTCTAAAGGTCCCCAATGGTACTGTACATCCTTTTTTATTAAATTTTGTAATGGTCTGACCATTTCTGAAAAGCTGGGGACGAACCTTCTAACAAAGTTTATCTGACCTAAGAAAGATTGCATGGACTTTTTGGAAGAGGGAGGGGGTAGTTTTGAAATGACTTGGGTCCTTTCAGGGTCAATAATCATCCCTTCATTTGATACAATGAATCCGAGGAGCTTACCTTGTTCTACTGCAAAGACAGATTTTTTAGGATTTAAAGAAATGTCGTACTTACGACATCACTGTAGAACAGATCTTAGATGAGCTAGATGATCTCCTTTGTTTTTTGAGAAGATAGTGACATCATCTAGATAAACTACTACAGACTGATTGATTAAGCTTCGGAAATAAATATCCATCGCTCTCTGAAAAGTGGCACCGACATTTATGAGCCCAAAGGGCATCTTCCTATAAGCGTAAGTACCCCATGGAGTACGGAAAGTGGTTTTGAGATAATCTAGGGGAGACATAAGGACTTGGTTATACCCTGAAAAACCATCCAGTAATGATAATCTTTCAGAACCAGATACTTGTTGAAGGATATGTTCCATGGGAGGGACAGGGTAGTTGTCTTTATCAGACGCTCGGTTTAAATTTCAGAAATTGACACAGTCGGATTTCACCACTCTTCTTCCTTATAGGGACAAGATTAGAGACCCACTGGGTATGCCTTACCGAGAAGATTATTTTAGAATTCAAGAGTTTTTTTAGTTCTTTCTTGACCGTCGGCTCAAGTTTTGGGTGCATCTTTCTTAATTTCTGTTGAAAAGGTTGGGTTTGGGGTTTTATGGGGATAATGTGTTGTATGATGTTAGGATCAAAGGTTTTTAAATCGTCGTATGTCCAAGCAAAGACATCTTTAAATTCCTTAAACAACTTAATAAATGTTGTCTTTTCTTGCTCAGAACATCCCAACCCCAAATTGATGCACTGTGGGTTATCTTTACTTCCTATATTTACTTTTTCATGTGTCAAGGAAGAACTATTCGTTTTACAATTCACTGATTTTCTGAATTTATCGTGAAGATCATAAAAAATTTCTAATCTAACCACAGATTTTGGGATAGATTTTACCATATCCGATGTAGACTCTGGGGATCTTGGATTTGGTATTACCGTAAAATAGTGAAGCTTTTCATCGTGGGTACCTTCATCGATGACTGCACCTTGGAAAGTCTCTTCCATGTGCAGAAAACTGATGATCTGTTGATCGTCGTCGAAGACTCTCCAATTTGTGATGTTGTCTGGGACGGATGGTCTGAACAACAATTCGATGGAAAACGCATTTGGAGAAAGGCCTTCTGCAAGAAAAAATTTAGAGGCGACATTAGCTAAGAAATCAGCCTCAAAATTATTCAATCTGGGAGTAGAATTAATGTTAAACGTAAAAAACTTGTTCATTAAATTCCATACCTCAGTCTGATAGTTTTTCATGTGTGGAGATAAACAGTGGATATAATTTTTTACCTGTCTAACCACAATTTCTGAATCACCAAAGACAGACAAATTMTGAATCCTCAAATCTAATGCTTTCCTAAGACCTTGCAGGAGTGCCTCGTATTCGACCATATTGTTTGTGCATTCAAACTCTAACCGACAAGCAATCAAAATTTTGTTACCTGCTGGATCAATGAACACGCACCCTGCACCTGCTCCTTCCTTAGATTTAGATCCATCGAAGTAAAGAGACCAAATTTGATTTTCGTCAGGTGCATGTGACCACTGAGAGAAGGTTGTTGATTGTGTGCATGTCAAAATTTCGGATTGTTGTTATGGGTCAGTAATAGTAGAAGTTTTAGCCATGAAATTGTCGAAAAAAGCGTCCATCCCCTGTATTTCAGGTGAATTGGCGGAAGCAGTGAATGGTTCATTAGGATCATTTAAATTGGTTACCRTGAACTTAATATAATGCTCACGATTTACCTTGATTCTATTAGGCTTTCCATTCTCGGGCAGCCACAAGTGAGACCAATCCGTTGCAAAATAGCCATGTAGTTGCTCAAACCAATCTCTACTTAAAAACAAACCATATACTTCTGGGATATCTACGACAATAATATCAATAACTTGATGGACTTTAGGATTAGATGATAATCTGATAAGCACATTTTTTAATTCACCTATTACTTTAACACTAGTTCGATCAAGTTGAATAATCTTCARGCTGGAAGGTTGAACTTCGGCATTGATTTTTTGGCAGAAAGACCAAGGCATTAYGTTTGACGATGCACCTGAATCTACCATACAGTTATGTACATTCCTATTGAAAATTTCAAAATTCAACAAAAAGGGTGGGACATTTCTGTGAGTATTAACAACAGAAGTTTGATGTTTTTTAATCGCAGCCCCTGAAACTAGTTTATCTACATTTGTTACACTTTTTACAGCAAGGTCTCTTTTATCAGAAGGATTTGACGTCGTTTTGGCGGAGACCTTTTGAGGTGTTTTGGGGTTGTTTTCAGCAACTTTGTTGTTGTTCGGATTACCGTTTTTGTTGTTTTTTGCAATATTCTGCAGCATCTTTTACAACAGAAAAGGGAATTTTAATAATTCGTAAACAGAAATGTTAGCTCTATGTTTTTTTAGATCCTTAATCAAATCATACTCTAAACTTGGGGTTGTTTAATTTTGTTTAGTTTCAATTGATTTATATTGTTTTGAAGATGCATTAGTTACGATTTCAGAAGAAGATTTATTTGATGTCTTACTCCTGGTATTGTAAGGATGCACTGTTTCGAAATTAGCTTGAAAAATGCTATCCGAAAAATGCCCGAAAATGTTGGGAGAGGATTTGTCCTCTTCCACTATCCCTTGTTCATCCACATCTTTAGGAATCTTAGGAGGAATCAAGTTATCATGTGCCTCTATAATCGTCTGAATAGCAAACTGTAAGCTTTCTAGATTTAGGCCTTCAAAATTTGAGTTAGGCTGGTTTGTGGAAAAAGGCTTTCTAAAAGGGGGTTTGTAAGGCCCTTTTCTTGAAGAAGCTTCTTCAGCCGATCTTCTCAAATCTATAACCTGATTAGACAACTTTTGAACGACCTTCTGTAATCTTTCTAGATCCGAACTATCTGGTTGAGTTTTTTTTTGGGAAGGCCTAGGAAGAATTTTGATTTTCTTCTTGGAGGATGAAGTAGTCTCTGCCTCGTTGCAAATATTGTCTTTTAGGATGAGAATATCTTTCTCAATTTGACTCACCTATTCAAAGGCTTCTAACAATGTGGATTTCTTGGACCTTTTTACCCAAATGGCTATGTTTTGGTGTAAGGCTTTTGTGTAGTATGCGATGATAAGATTTTCGGCAGGCATTGAGTCCGTGGAGATTCGATTCTTTAATGTCAGGAACCTTTCATTAAAGTCTTTTATCTTTTCTTTGGGGTTCATCTTTAAACTAGAGAGTTCCATGACTAAGAATTTAGGAGATTTGTCGTCTCCGAATTTCTCAAGGAAATAAGATTCGAATCTACCCCATGACACGATGGTGTGGGGTTGTTGGGAAAAGTACCAGGTAGAGGCATTGCCTTCAAAGGTGTAGGGAAATAGTTGTCACACTACGTATTCGTGTTCAACACTACAGAACCTAATGGCTAGCATGAATTTTTTGATATGATCCTCAACAATCTGTTTGAAATCTGGGTAAATTTTAGGGAGCTATTTCTCTGGATGTTTAGGCAAAGGATGTTAGGGCCCAGGTATGGCCACTGCATCTTGATCGAGCCAAGGTCTGGCAGGATTGTTTGGATTGGCCATACGTGTGGGTGGCGTCGAAGGCTGAGATGAGGAACTTCCTTCGTCTGATGATTCTTCTCCAGAAGAAGAAGGAGATGAAGGGGGTGGTGATGGTGGAATACCAGATCCTCTTTCCGCAGGAGTGAGGATGTGATCTGGATCCGTGGGGTTTAGGGTAAGATCAATACCTATAAGTTGCTCCTTGATATCATAGAAGTCTAATGGTTGGTTCAAAGGCCAACCTGGTTGTCTAATATAGGCCAAGGAACTGTGCGTCCTTATGAGGGATTGACGAACAATTTCTTGTACGTCGGCCCCTAGGGGGTTTGGAGTTACTGGTTCAACGGTGATCCGTGGATTTTCGTTTGATGTGATTGTTGTTTGAGGGACAATGTTGTCGTCAGAATGACTTCTTGTTACTATAGGTGAGTAGGTAGGTGGGGGAGGAGTCTTGCGAACTCCTCGTGCCATTAATAGTATTCAGGCCCTCCTTCTAGCGCCATTTGTTGACGGGCGAAAATGATCGCTCGTCAATTGGAAGAGTGAATCTGGTCCAGGGTTGTCCAATTAACCCAAGCCGTTTGGATTAATTCACTCTGATGGGTTTAATGGCTCCGTTGGCCAATCTAAAATACTAAGGGAAGTGGAAAATAACTAAAAGAAATGCAATAAATTACTAAATAATAATCGTTGAAATATAGATGTACATCTAAATATATGTATGCAATTTATCTAATTAATATTTATATAATAGTTATATTTATCATATATACAACATATACAAATAATGATTTTTAATCTGAACTCATAGAAAATCGAATGTAAAATGGTTCTTTTAACGATAGTAATAAAGAAAGCAAAAGTACTATTTGTTTTTTATTTGTTTTCTTGTTTATATGCATTCACAAGATTAAATATTAAACTACTTAATCAAACAGGAAGATATAGATAGCGAAAATTATAATATATATAAAAACTTCTATAATAAGCAAGCAAATGAAATAAAAGAATAAACTAACCTATTAATCATTTGAAGAGTATGCATCCAACTGTTTGGGTAAATCGTGCATCAGTCCATCCACGAGATAAATCTACTGTGCATCTTAACACTGTTTGGTGCAAAGGCCAAACTGTGCGTTGACTGGTGTATTCAATTGATAAAACAATAAGATGCAAAATAATTACAGTAATATAATAGATCAAAAGCGATAACACATGGGATAAATCCTACAGTTACAGCCTACATTTAATCAATCGACATATGTAAGGTAAACCTCATAACGTGAATTGAAATATCATTCAATTGTTTTGCTAAAACTGAAGCATAAAATCATGAACCATGAAGAAAACTATCTTGACAACCAAAACAACCTGCGAAGACTAAATCTATCTGCAGTCATTTAATTACCAAGATAAACAAAATATAGATCATAATCACATTCACAGATGACTAAAGCATAAAGTAAATATTGATTATGCCTAAATTCGAGTATAAACTGTTCACAATCAGCTCCAGGCCAAGATGCCTCTGTTTACAAAATAATAGGTTTATAAAGGCCTCAGGAAAGATAATTGTTTCTGTTCCTGAGATCAAATATTTGTTTCAAAAATAAAGGGGATGCAACCACCCTGATCTTACTAAATCCTCCAAAACTAACAACAGTTCATTTCTGTTCATTCAAAATACATCATATATTTGACTGGAAGGTCTCAAGAGTGCCTCAAATCAATTTTGAAATCATGGATCCCTGAATATCCTGAGAGAAAAGAAAAATAGAAAGATTTCAGATACATTTTCTGTCATTAATTTACACAATTCGAATTTACATAACTGGCTACAAAATCTTG